>CM035422.1:139624716-139627216 GCA_020310875.1 Ceratopteris richardii
CAGGATTAAAAGGCTTACGGCATCACTTTGTTGTCCTCATCCTTGTTTTGTTGCCATTGTTGTTGATGATGATGTAATAGTTGTGTGTCTTCCTTTTAACTCTATCCTTTGTTTTGTTGCTTGACTTGCACTTGTTTGTGGGCATTTGTTGTAGGCACTTGAGAAAACGTGATGATACAAAAATAGCTATAATTATAACCCGAGAAAGGTCCTTCTCTCAATATGAGAGGGTGTCTAATTCCCGTACATAAAAGAAATAGAAAATGACATGCTTAAACCTATGTGCATAGGAGTGATTACAAAACATTTAAGACTTTGGTGTTTTATTTGTCTCTCTTCATCTCTTCACAATTATTTGACAAGGTGTGTGCTTCTTTCATTATCCTTTCACTTAGATTCTAAAGTTGAGAACTTTGCTCAATATCAATGAGCATAAGTCCTCTATGTCAATGGAATGATGCAAACATTCGTGTTTACGAATACAAGCTAATCTTCACATCCACTAGAGATGTCTTTATGACAAAAGGGGTTTACAAGGGCCATTGTTCAACAACATCATGAATGCATTGGTAGATTCAAGGCCAGCTGGATATTACGAGACATTTGGGTATTCTATCACATTTCTAGACAACGCACATAAAATCTGTGTATGGTAGCCACTGAACTTCTTTTTCGTCAGTTGTTACTCATATTAGTTGTTACTCATGGATGACTATAGGTGGAGTGTAGTAACAAAAGAGATGAATGAATTTGTGTTGATCCATAGTATGGCTAAACCTTGCGTGAAACTTTGGAGCATGTTCCTAACAAATGAAAACTTTAGCAGGAAGATCTACATTACTGTCTACTGCATTTCTGATAATATGTATGTAGAACAAGCCACAGATGGATCAAACATATGGTTTGTGATCGAGATTGTTTTGTTTAGAAGAGGTTCAATATGTGGATTTTCTGAACATCCTTTGACATGGAAAATAAAGAAGAAGAAGTACTACGGAGAGACTTGTGTCCTCACAGCTCGATACCATAGATACCTTCTTGGGAAGCAGACAACTCATATTTGTCTAGGTAAAATTTGGTGCTGGCTAGGTGCGAAAAAATGAGGGAAGGATCACGAAAGGTGCATTACCTCCTTCACTATTCACATATCTTCAATGTCACCCACAACCCTTGCTGTAGCTGGGGATTCTCCTCTAGCAAATTTGAGTGCATTACCTCCTTCACTATTCTCTGTGATAGCACATTGGTAGCATGTGGTCAAGGTCCACCGAAGTGTTGATGATGCGTTCAACTTCATTGCACCTTTTTCATGTATCTTCAACGTCGCCCACAACCCTTGTTGTGGCTGGAGATTCTCCTCTAGAAAATTTGAGTGTAATCCATCTCTCTGTCTCGAAGACCTTGTAAATTCTAAACTTCAGCGACTCTTGCTCTACCTTCGCTGAATCACCCAGGAGCTCCCTTCAAACCAAAATTTCAACACTCAATCCTTGAGCTTGGGGCTTCATTGCAGAGCCACGCAGTACGCCAAAAGTTCTCTTCACTTCAATTGCACAAGTTTGCTTTGATATCAGTGATGACTCCAAGTGGCTATGGCACGAGAACAACTATGGAGAACTATCTCTTCACACAGTGTGCACAGGCGAAGAGAGAAAGAAGATAGAGAGGAATGCTCTCTCACTCATACAATACACTATTGGATAAGTGAAGGTAGAGAGAGAGTGCTCGACTCTATGCGCACAGATAAAAATCTGTAAGATTGTGCCTTGAATTATGTGACAGAAAGGTCATGTTCTTATACAAGAATCGGAGCCCTTTTGGCCAATCAGAAGGAGATAAGTAAAGAGATAATGTTATCCTCTTATTAGGAGAGGGTTCACATAGAGTCTCAAAGCTCATAGACAACAATACGCATACGCATACGCATACGCATACACATACGCATATGCATGCGCATACGTATACGCATACACATACACATACGCATAGTACGCATACACATACGCATACGCATACACATACGCATACACATTATACGTATACACATACGCATATGTATACGCATACGCATACGCATATGCATGCGCATATGCATACGCATATGCATACGCATATGCATACACATATGCATACGCATACGCATACGCATACACATACGCATACGCATACACATACACATATACATACGCATACACATACGCATACGCATACACATACGCATACGCATACACATACGCATACACATACACATACACATACACATACACATACACATACACATATACACACATACACATACACATGCACATCCACACGTTCATGGACTAACAAATCTTCTTCAAAATTGATAAATGAGGTATTATGAGATACCTCTGATATGTGCACACATACACACACATGCAGGCATATATACATACATACACATGCATACATACATATATACATGCATGCATGCACACACACATGTATATATACATACACTCACACATGCATAAACAAA
>CM035422.1:139632216-139719716 GCA_020310875.1 Ceratopteris richardii
AAAAAATATAAATATATGTGCAATAATAGAATATTAGTGAAAAATAACTTTCTTTTCACAACCTATCACTGACTCTCTTTGCTCTTCTCAGATTGGCTCATTATTTGCATGGGCTCATTGCAGGTTTAGTATATAGTCAATTCGTGAAATATGATATTTTATATTCTCATTACTATCAAGATTACATCTATTCCATCTTCTACTTGACATATTTTGAAGTTTTTGTTCATACTTATTCACAAATGCTTGCATGTATTCACTAGTATATGCAAAAAAGAAGTAGAAATAACACTTTTTCTTGCATTGTGAATTTGTTAGAACTCCAACCTCATGTCGTCTCATCATTCAAATCCTTTATATTAAAAAATAACAATTTGAATTTATGTAAGAGCCTCTTTCAACTCTCAAGTTCACTATACAACATTCAAAATTTGGGATTTACATTTCAATTTTTTCATTTTTTAACAATCATGAGATTAATAGTCATTACCAAAAATAATGCTCACAATAAAATTGAAGTTCCATATAAGAAAGGAAGTATCATTATGAATCAAGATTGAGCATATTAATGAGACAACTCACAAAATTGAGCATTAAGCATATTAATAGAAGAGTTACAATTCATCAATTGAACTTGCCAAAAAAAGAAGATTGAACATCATATAAAATTAATGCTTATTGATAATCTTGCTTTGTTAAACATATCCAAAATTAGATAACTAATATAATAAATAATCTATTGAAAGTAACAAGTTATTGAAAAAATTATATTAAATATTGGTATTATGCATATATATATATATATATATATATATACACGTGTGTGTGTGTGTATATATATATGTATATAACCATACCAATCATTTGAATTAATATCTTCAAATTATAAAAGCATACCAACTTGAAGAAAAATCAAAAGATTTAGAAATATTAAATATTGATATTATACATAAAGGAATTCTCATCAAATTATATATATATATATATATATATATATATATATATATATATATATATATATATATATATATATATATAAACATATAACCATACGAAACATTTATATTAATATCTTCAAAGTATAAAAACATACTAACTTCAAGAAAAATCAAAATCTATGAATAATAGAGCATTTGATGAGATGATCTAAAAATATAAATCAATCTATATCTACCATTTAAATTGAATTATCTAAAAAATATATGATGTTTAGAAACACCTAAATAAATTTTATGCATGTTCGACTATCTATTTATTTGAATGATCTCAAAATTGTATGGTGTCTAAAGACACCTGATTAAATTTAATACATGGTTAATAATCCATTTGATTGAATGTTCTCAAAAGTGTATGTTGCTGGAAGTAACCTTTTTTATAGTATGCAATTTTCGTTATCATAGAAATAACATTATATCAGATATAACACTGAGTTTGTTGTGTTATTCCTCATATCTTTTAATATGAGGAAATAACATATTTCAAATATAAAAATGGGTTTGGAATGTCATTCCTCATATTTTTTTATAAAAATGTTTACATTCAAAAGTTGTATCTTTAATGCTTCACAAGGAGTAAAGATTCTAGTGAATTTTTTTGATAAGAATGTTCTAGAAAAATACATGTAGCTCTGCTATCTTCCAAATATAGGATATCAATTCTCCACATTTGCTGACGAGCAACATCCAACTTGTAACAAACACGGAGGACATTTTGGATACGCAAAATATTAAGCATAATCTTCAATGTATCCAATACTCTTACTTTGTAGTCAACAACATTGGCATTAATGGAGAGCCATCCAATTGACATTAATTCCTATGTAAAAAGTTAGATAAGACAAATAGAACCCAAACTTGAGAAGATTTACCCCCTTCCAACATTCCACATATTGCAGACAAGAGAACTACCAACGTTTGGGAAGTTGAGATGAGATGAGTGTTGCAAAGAATTAAAACTTCAGATGATGTATTACAATAATAACTTAGAAATGATTTTCAAATTATAACATTTTTGTGCAAAATAGTATCATGGATAGAAATAAAAGCAATAATGTTCTAATATGATCAATCTCATATAAGTTTTTCTAATTGAATTACAAGTTGGATTTTTCTTCATTTGAGATGTAGCTCAAATGTTCCATTACTTCATTTCCCTTCTCTTGGTTTTGTTTTACATTCGATATCATTGGTGTTGGAATTTAGGTTTTTTTTTTTGGTTTGTGCCCACCAAGCCCAAGTAATGGAATAATTATTCTCCTAATGTTGAGGATCAATAAGAATTTCTCTCAAATATTTTGTCCAAAAATCTCCACCTAGATCTTCATCGTTGATGTTTTTCCTTTTTGAAATAGGTATCCAATATTGTATCTGAACATCAATTTTTGCCATGACAAGACACACATGGTACATTACATCACATGGTTGTATGAGGATGAAGTCTCCTTTTCTCACATCAAGGCAAGGATCATATTCTTTTGCTAATTTATTACATAGTGGCCCACAAAAGTGTACAAAATTTTCATCCATATCTTCATTATCAAATGGATTATCTTGCACTAGATTTGAAGCTCCAAATACTTTGCACTCACTTTTGGACAAAAGTCATGATTAAAAATATCCTTCCATATTATTTGAGATCTCAAAACCTCCATAAGGTTTTTCCAAAAAGCAAGTACCAGATTAATCCGCTTTTCATAATCTAAGTTATACCTCTCCTTTTCTAGGTGCATTTTCAACTAGTTGACATATCTAAGGAGTCCTTCCATGAACCTTTCATTATCCTTCACATACTCACTAGGTGGTAATAATTTTGGAATTCCTTCGAGAAGCTTTGATATACCATTATCATTTTTCTTGCATAACTCTATACCATTTGTAGGTAACCAATCAATATGTTTTGGATGCAATTTATATTGCATCAATTGTATCCCTTGACTCATGTAGAATTAGAATCGCAATGAGTTTGAATGCCCAATAAGACTCTGAGCGCCATCACTTAAGTATCATTTGATAAAATTTTTGAAATTAGGTACTCTATGTATAAGAAAAGGTCTCGGATGCATACTACAAGAATAAGAGTATTTGATCAAGAATAAGCGTGAAGTATTTGAATGTTTCAAGAAGTACCTAACACATGTGGAAAATCTATACGCGTACATCATTGAAGAAACTCACATATAATGGATAGGGAGGATACTTCTCCAAAGATTTTGATGAATATTGTAGGATAAAGACATAAAAAGGGAAGTAAATACCAAATACTCTCCTCAAATGAATGGTATTACTGAGAGAAGAAACAAGAGTCTAGTTGGATCAGTAAAGTAATATCAACTGTTGTGTATCTTGTAAACAGACTTCCATCCAAATCAACTGTTGTGTATCTTGTAAACAGACTTCCATCCAAATCTCTTCAGGTTATGACCCCTTATGAAGCTGGAATGATAGAAAACCAAGTCTAGATCATTGCAAAATTTTTGGTTGTTTAGCATTTGTACATGTACCTTCACAAATTAGAGGAAAATTGGATGAAAGGGCAACCAAGGCTGGATTCACTGGCAATGATTCAACTCAAATGGAATACAAGATTTATAATCAACCACAAAGCAATTTACCACAAGTAGGGATGTTGTATTTGAAGAACATAGATCATGGTATGATGAGGACAAACAAAAGGTAAACTTACCTTATGATCTTTATTTAGATTTTCATCCATTAGGTAGCAAAAATGATACACAAGTGCAGGAATCAAGAAGTGAATCGAATGATGATCAAGATGAGAAGGAAAGATACTAGAAGCTCTGGAAATCAAGAGGAAAGGTCAAGATGCAAGAATGTGGAAAACGCTCCAAATGTACTCCTAGAAGTTCAATGAGGGAGAGAAAGCAACTTGAAAGGTATGGATATGACTCTATATTTGTAACAAAGCATTCTATTTATTTGGCCAAAAATTCAATTTCAAAGGAACCTTCAACATATGAAGAAGCTAAGGGTAAACCTAATTGAGAGAAAGCCATGATACAAGAGATAGAAGCCTTAAAGGAAATGGACACATGGGAATTAGTTGCAATGCAAACCAATCAGAAGGTAATAGGTTGCAGATGGTCTACAAGTTGAAAGGAATTGAAATGGATAAATTTGGACATACAAAGTGAGATTGGTTGCTAAAGGACGTGCTCAAACTCAGGGCATAGACTATGAAGAAAATTTCTCACCAATTACCGAGATGACCACCATCAAGATCTTTCTTAGTATAGCAGCTCCAAGAAATTAGAAGCTAATTCGACTTGATGTGAATAATGCTTTTCTGTCAAGGGGTTGATAAGTGAAGAGGTATACATGTCACAACTCTCAGCTTTTGAATCTCCAAATTATCCTACATATATATGCAAGCTCAAAAAGGCACTATATGGATTGAAACAAGCTCCTAGAGCTTGGAATTTCATATTGGTAACCTATCTAAAAGATCAAGGTTTCAATTCAAGCAATGTAGATTCTTCTTTGTTCATAAAAAAGGTTATAATGCAATCATCTATTTATGTGTTTATGTGGATGACATAATTATGATAGGTGATGACTTGAATGGTATAGAAAGGATCAAAATACATATACAAGAAGAGTTCAAGATTAGTTGATCTATGAGAGCTCACATTTTTCTTAGGTATGTAAGTTATATATACAAGTCAAGGGATATACTTGACTCAAAGGAGGTACATTCAGGATCTACTCTTGAAATTCAAGATGGAGAATGCTAAACCTATAGGTACATATTTGGAAATGAATCACAAACTTAGTGTTTATGAAGGAGAATATATTAAGGACATAAAACAGTACCAAAGTTTAGTATGTAGCTTGATTTATGCTACACATACGAGGGCATACATCTCATATAGTGTAGGAGTCCTAAGCCACTTCATGCACTCTCCAAGAAAACCACATATGGATGCAACTAAAATAGTACTCAAGTATCTGAAAGGCATAATCAATGAAGGTATATTCTATCATTATTCATCAAATTTGGATTTCAAACTATACCCAGTTGTAGAGTGGGCAAGATCAAAGGATGATAGGAGAAGTACTTCAAGATTCTTAGCATTTATAGGTTCTAAACTTGTGTCATAGAGTTCCAAGAAGCAATTTAATTTCTCATTAGAGTGAGCTTCAGAGATAGGACATTCTTTGAGGATCATCACTCTTGTAAAAGTTCATGATTACCCATGGTGTCTCATGAAGATTCCTTATTCATGTAAAAGCTCATTAGTCCTTAGAATTTTACTCATGAGAAACAACAAAAGGGAGGAATCCAAAATCCATGAGTATTTGAGTTTGGTGAATCAATCAATTATCTAAATCAAGTCCTTGAAATTGATTCTCACCTTCCTAGATTGTAGCGGAGGTGATTTCAAGCAGAGGTGATTTCAATCACGACAAACTCCATCCACATGATATTTGAATTCAAATCCATTGGAAAGGATTCATGAAAGACCCAAGAGTCTATATAAGGATTCACAATCACTTGCACCATAATGTTAGATCAATATACAATTACATTTGATCTTCATCTTGCTCTTCTTCCATTCTCTTGCATCATCATCTCCAAGATCTTTCAACTTACATTGGTTGGTTCTCTCCAGAGTGATCCAATCTTTATGATGGACTCATTGGAAAGTTACTGGTGTCTACTGTGTACAATTTTTTACATCATTTAGTTTGTGTATTGTGAGAGACAAGTCAGTTTTTGTCTCGGGGTCTACCTCTGCACATGCTTGAAAAGTCAAGGTCACCATTTTTCAATGCTAAGATTATAATTGGAGCATATCTTGATTATAAATTTATTTCTCGTGCATTATAGCTTCTTAACCAAGACCTAATTTTGTAAAACGAATTTGGTCAATTTCAATAAGACTGAGAGACCTAAGCATTTGAAGTTGCATCAATAATCCAAAAATAGCAAGTCTCTTAATCTAGTTTTTGTGCAAATCAATTTGTTTTGTATCAATTTTTTCTTATTGATGATCCAAAGCACATAGGGTATTTTTTTGCACTAATATCAAGCCCATAAGGTTTATTTGACTCTCAAAAAGCAAAAGGGTTGGTCCTGTGCTAGTTGGTTGGACCAAACTTAAACACTTTTCAAGCATAGATTTCTACTACTCAAGCTTCAACTCCAAATATTCACAAAAGCCACTAGCAAATCTCCTATCTCGAACACTACAAGCCCAATATGCATCAATGTATCCAATGAACCTGCAATTATGCACCATCTTCATAAAAGAATGCATAATCCAAAGTAGCATCAGACCTTGTAATCATGAGATGTATCAAACTTCCCACAATCTTCTTGTACATAGTACCATTTACCAATGGTTCACCTATGGTACTATCCAACTTCAAATTCTTATCAAATGGCATAATAATTGGATTGCAGTTATCCATACCATACGTTTGTAGGATAATTAATCCATATTGCCATTGGGACATCCATATACCTAATTTTGAATGTATATACTCAATGCCCAAAAAATAGCATAGTACACTAAGATCTTTCATGTCAAATTCTTGCATCAAGAGTTCCTTTACATCTTAAATGCTTTCTTCATTATCACCACCTACAATCAATTCATCAACATAAATAGCCATAATTGTGATGTCCTCGTCACCCTTCCTTGCATATAATAAGTGATCTACATCGCACACAAAAACCCCAATGAAGGTTAAATATTTTGCAATCCTTGCATGCCAAGCACAAGGGGCTTGTTTAAGACCATACAAAGCCTTTTTTATCTTGCAAACATATTTTTGATGCTTCGAATCCTCATATCCTTGTGGTTGGCCCATGCATATTTCCTCCTCCAACTGACCATGTAAGAAAGCATTCTTCACATCCATTTGATGCAAAATCCATCCTTTTGTTGTATCCAATGCAACAAGTGCTCTATATTGGCCATTTCGGCTACATAGTTGAAAGATTCATCATAATCAATGCCATATATCTGTGCATTTCCTTTTGCTACCAATCATGCTTTATATCTGCTTATGCAACCATCATCATCATTGTGCTTTACATTGTAAACCCACTTGTAGCGGGTTTCTCTTTTCACAACAATGGAACAAGCTTTCATGTTGCATTTCCATAAAGTACAAGCATCTCTTCATCCATTGTTTTCTCCCAATCTGCATTTCTAGTTACATCTTCAAAACAAGAAAGTTCAGTAACTTGTATTACCTTGGTCATGTAGGCAAAATGACTAGCCATGTAGCTATCATATATCAATCATTGCATTTAAGACCACATCCTTACATACCTTCTTGATCTTGGGTCACTTCTTGTTGTATCATCTTCATATGCCTTTCTTACACTTGGAGTCTTCACAAAGGGCAATCCAAGTATAAGAAAAGAAATCGAATCATGAATAATGAATGAGTGGTCGGCTAGTGGTGCAACTCGAGTACCATGTAGAAGTTACCACAACACATATATAGGATCAAGGTTAGAGAGTAAGAGAGATATTCTTATTCATGGGAATAACACGAGATATGGTTACAATGGAATGTGGACTCGAGTTGAGTAGAATATGAAATCAACTCGAACTCAAAATGCTAATACAACAAACTCAAACACTACAAAAAATATAGATGGTTCTATCCACCCATGCACTCCCTATATGGAGCTTAGATGGTGATATAGATAGAATCTAGGTGAAGGGCTATAGGTCAACACAATGGGTACTAAGGTGGATACCCTAATGACTCCAATACTACAAAATGTGATACTACATGGAGAGGGGACCATCCTTATAAGGTCATCCAAAGGAAAACCCATTTTCTAGGGCCATGGTAGATTGATCCATGCCAAAAATAATCTCCACCAATGATCTATGGGGTAATGCAATGGTAGAAAGGAAGAATCAACAACCATTTGTTTGTAGCCCTTGATCTTTCTTAATCCTCAATGAGGATCAAGTCTAGATCCAATGGCCCATATCAAATAGAGCCTTCCCCAAGTTAAGAAGGATACTTTTATTTATAGTGCTTGATCCTCACATAGGATCAATCCCAAATGCAATGGCTTAAAAACAACCTTCATAACTATCCATCTATGGTCTACCCTAGACCTCATCTGACCTCAACGTCAGGGACCTATCAATGTCCAACACTCTCACACAAGTTCTGCTCATAATGGGGGACTTATAGAATAGATTGTTGTTGAGCCATTCAAAGTCAAAGTGGTCAAAGTCAAATGGGTCAAAGTCAAAGTGATCAAAGTCAATATGTTCAAAGTAAAAGTCATCAATTATAGAACTGGTCAAAGGTCAAAGTGATGAATTTGCAACTGATGCACAAGTAGTCCAAAGTGCAAAGTGGTGTACAAGTGGCCGCGAACAAGGTGCACAGGTAGTTCACAAACAATTTAATCACAATGGTTATGGTTTTGCAAAAGAATGTAGGTTGCATATTGTCTTTCTATAAGGTTTTCAAGGGTAAGTATTTGGAAGGTTCAGATGAACCCTCCCGAATGCACACATTTTGAAGAAGTGAAGGTTAAAAAGTGAAGTCATAGGAAAAGGAAGTGGTACACAAAAGTGTATGTATGGCCCCCATTCAATATTTTGCTTTTCTCTTAAAGTCATTACAGGACAAAATAGGGATTCATTCGTTGTGCACATTTTAGTAATTCTTGGGACATCAAAGTGAGCACCAAGATACTCTATCAGTTAGGAGTGACATACATAAGTGAATCGACACTCACAACAAGGCATGAGCATTCTTGGAGTTCGAATAAGCAAGAGAGAGCATAGTCTACACTAGGAGAGAAAAGAAAGAGAAATTGAACCAGTGCGACACACAAAAGCAAGTGAGATACAAGTGTGCAAGTAAGGTGATCAAGTGTGCAAAGAGAGAGTGGCATACACAGTGGGACCACAAGCAGGCTTGAGCATAGGAGAGCTGATATTTTCAAAGTGTAGAAGAAGTGCAAGGGTGTTGAGAGTGCTAGTCTAAGAGGTAATTTTTCTTTTACTTGGAATTCTCTTAGCCTAAGATGGAGAATGGGCATCTCATGATTGCAACCCGGTCTCAAACTTTGAGGGTCCCTTGCAAAGCAACAAGAAGAAAAGCTATTCGAAGGTCAACCAGCCTTGTGTCATCAACATCATCAGTAAGAAATATGGTGGCTCAAGTAGACTTAGAAACTCTACTTTCCACGTTAAATATCAAATTTCCATCTTTTAAGGGATTAGCTCAAGAACACCTAGATGAACATATTAGAAGCTTTTTAGGCTTATGCAAGACAAGGGGTTTGATGGGAAGGGAAGATGAATTTTTAATTCTTTTCCCAACAACATTGGAAGGGTTAGTAGATAAACGGTTTAGTCAATTTGTTGATAATCATTTCACTACATGGGACTTAATGAAGGAAACTTTTAAGACACATTTCCAACAAGGGAACACAAATAGAGAATATTATTGAAGAATTAGAGAACTTAAGATTGGGTACTAGGGAAATGTTTCTAGAATTTATCACTAGAGCAAAAGCCCTCATGGATAGATTATCAGACCCCCACTCATGATTTCTTTGTCAAGAAGTGGCTGGCCAAACCACTTCCAATTTCAACACAATTCAAATTTAAGGAGTTGGTGTTACCTACAAAAACAATTGAGGAATTTATTTCTATAGGAACAAGGATAGAGAAAATCAGATACCAATAAGGAACATGTCCTTCTCGTCTACCATATCATATGGAACCTAAGGACCCAATGACATAGTTGAGAAAGGAACTTGAGAGTTTAAGGAGGAACAAGCCCTAGAAAGAAGAAGAAAAGGCAATAACTCAACTGAGGAGGGAAATTAAAGCTTTAAAGTTACAAAAAGAAGAAGAGGCCCAAGCAGAGTTAGCACAACTATGGCAAGAACTATAGGAACTTCGTGGAGGGGGAAAAAAAATGGACTGTGGTGCACAATGTGCAGCAAACAAGGACATGTGGTAAGTGATTGCCCTCTTCTAAGCATTACTTGCCAGTTATGCAGGAAAGCTAGACATGAAGCTCAAGAGTGTAACTCAAGAGGGATGCCTACAGAAACATATTGGGGACAAGGAGGAACTCAACCATCAATTAATGTGATGGTGGCTGCACCTAGTCAAGGTAACACTTATAATCCTCGACCCAGGGATAACTTTGGAAATGGGACTAGGAGGCCAATCATTTGTTTCAGATGTGGAGAATGTGGGCATTACCAAAGCAGGTGTCCTCTATCAGAAAATACCCCTCCATGCATAAATTGTGCAGCGGCTAGGGATCATTATATGGATTGTTGTCCAAAGAACCAGGCATCTACATTTGGGCCTCACATACACATGATCTTTGTGAACAAAGAAAAAGTTGTAGAAGAAGTCAATGTGCCATCATTATCTACCAAAGTAGTGCAATTAGAGGAAATCGACTCTTTTGTGATGTAGACCAAAAGCAAGGGGAAGGCTCAAATAGACATAGGCCAAGAGTCAAGTACTAGTGGACTGAACAAGGAAAAAGGGACACATGAGGACCGAGCCACTACATATGAAGATACAAGATAAAAAGAAGAGCTCACATGTATTAGTGATGTCATTGGGCATGCATTCAGTAGGGCGCGTGAGGAGTTTGAGGAGTCAAATAGAGAACATTATTTAAGTATTTCTATAATGATGCACCACAATATGCTCTCCTTCTTGAGAGCTTCACAACGATATCCTAAGACTAGACAATCGAGGTCCAAGCATCGCACACGATACTCCACAGAGAGGCTGCAGAATACAGTCAAAACTGACTACACAAGGAGCACGAATAAAAACTTCTTAGGTGTTCCAAATGCGATCGAAGATACAGTTTGTGGCTGCCCAAGCCACTATATGTGTTATTAAAGAACATATACAAAAATTTTTGATGGCCATTTGGCCTTTCACATGGCCAAAGTAACTATGGGAGAAAAGTGAATAATGATAAATAATACCCGAGTGTAAGTATACAAACTATACCTCCCACTAAAGGTCAACATGGCCAAAGTAACTATGGGAGAAAAGTGAATAATGATAAATAATACCCGAGTGTAAGTATACAAACTATACCTCCCACCTGATGGCATGTTACACAGTATACAAGTGATTGTGTAATATCATGATAAGACCATGATAAGATCATGAATCAAGTAACCCTCATCAAGTGTTAACAGTATCGAAAGCTATTTTGTGGTAGAGCTTTAGTCAAAGCATCTGCAACATTAACTTGAGTACGAACCTTCTCAAGAATAATGCGCTCAGTGGCTAAGCAATCTCTAATGAAATGATACCTCACCTCAATGTGCTTGTTCTTTGCATGATAGACCGGATTCTTAGCCAAAGCAATGTCACTCTGACTATCACTAAGCAAACAAGGTACACCCTGAGGTAGAACCATATCACAAGCAAGATGGAAAAGCCATAATGCTTCGTTACATGCCTCATATGTTGCAACACACTCTGCTTCTCTCGTGGAAACAATTGTACATTCTTGAAGACGCAAACTCCAAGAACCTCGAATATATATATAAGGTGGATGTGAAACACATGCAGAGCATCTCAATGGTTGCTGAACACGATCATTTGCAGGTTGATCTGATTGGACATTCTCTTGAACATCCCTATGTGAAACATTTTTATGCATGCTAACTGGAGGACTAATATCTTCAAACACCACTCTTCTCACTTCAACCTCCTTAATGGGTTGTTTATGAATCTTAGACTCATTGAAAATGACATCACTACTTCTAATCACTGACCATGTTTTAGGATCACATAAGCAATATCCAGCTTGTCCTTCTCGACCATATCTAAGAAAAATGCATTTCTTTGACTTATGGTCCAACTTTGTCTAAGATTCTTGAGTATATGAACATATGCTTCATACCCAAAAACTCGAAAAAATCATAATATGGTGGCTTCGCTGCCCATAACTCTTGTGCCACTTTCAGACCTTTGGTAGTACTAGGTGAAAGGTTAATCACATGAGTTGCAACCAATACTGCTTCTCCCAAAAGCCTTGTGAAAGGTTTGCATGATGTAGCATAGAAACTACTCTATCCTGAATAGTTCTATTCATCCTTTTCGCTACACCATTATGTACTGGGGTATAAGGAGCTATAAACTGTCTATGAATTCTACTAGACTGACAAAAAAGGATGATTTCATGTGAGGTTTACTCACCCCCATTATCAGAACCTAAAGCTTTGAGCTTAGTTCCTTTTTTAGTCTCAACTAAAGAAAGCCATTTTTTGAAGTAAGCAACACCTCATCCTTCAATTTGATAGGATGTACCCATACTTTTCTAGTAGCATCATCTATGAAAGTGAAAAAGTAAAGAGAACCACCTAATGACCTTGCGGGCATAGGACCACACACATCTGTATGAACGAGATCTAAAGAATGAGTTGAAGAGTTAATGTGCATCCTATGCACATTTTTGGTTGAAGAGTATGAAAATCTGTTAGAATCACATGATAATTTATATGAGGAAGTGGCTCAACTATGACAACAACATGTTGCACCACCTCCACTAGTCCTAGAGCTTATGATAACAAATGCGAAACCGAGCAAAGTGATTGAGCTACAAAAGTAGATCCAAAAACTCCAAGCTAGACTTCTTCAATACGAATGACCACCCTCACCATCCGAAGTACTAAAACCTAACAAAACACTCGAGATCCTAGTGGAAGAAATGTTTGAAGAGGCGTTTAAACTTCAATCAGTACCCGACAATCAGATGATGATAGAGTGGACATTTAGATATAGGCAATGGCTAACATAGAAGAATATGTACTCAACTCTAAGTATTTCAAGAATTTGTGTCATAGGTGCCTCATCACCACTTCTAAACTCCAATACCAACCTTACTTCATTCTGCTAGCTAATTGCAATACAGAAGTGAAGCACCTCATTGGCAAGGAGCCCACATTTGCAACATAGTTTCAACCAGAAGACATGCTAGAAAGGGCTTGCAGAGGTACTATCTTTCAACCAGACTAGCACAAGCACTTACTAGAAACATATTCGGAGAAGATGCACATGTAGTCACATGCACCATTGCTTATTCTTTATAAGCTATGCTATGGCCCAATTCTAAGAAGACGCTTGTGGCCAATTTTTTCTATGAAGCTTTGAAATAATGCAAAATGTGTGGATTGGATCGATTACCCATAACTCACACCACCACAAGGGCCACCTATAGTATCATACATGATATCAACCATTTGCCATTGGATGCTTTGACTGAAGAGGATGCCATATATATCCGTGCAAATGAGGCTGAAAATCTCAAAATTGATGTGCATATTATTCAAAACATTCGACAATGTGAAATCACCCTACATATCTGCACCCGACTTCAAAGATGGAAACTATGGCTTAGTGTACAACATGAGTATCATGCCCTTGCTAAAGACTATCTATGTTTGACACAATTGAATCAAGTACCTACTAGCATGCTACAAACAGACATTTGAAGAAATGTTTTCGATTGGCTACTTGGAATACCACTTTGAGGTATTCATATCTAAACCCACTCACTTGCTGCAATTATTCACATGGGAACATGCTATACATTCCAAAAAATATAGAATGTCACATATGGGGTCCCAGGTGCTATTAATTGGGAGCTACTAAAGGTAGATCTTGTACGTGGACTTCAATTAAAAGAACATGAGCTAGCAGGACATGCCCTATAGTATTACACAGAACGACCTCTCCAACAAAGGTTTGTCAGGATGATAGACACGAGGGGGGAGTGTTAGCAACCAAGGAGGATCTAACAAGCAAGGAAGCCTCAGACAAAGAGGAGACAATCAAAGAGAAGACCAAGGTGGAATAAGCAGACAAAGTAGTCAACATAGGTTGGACAAGGAATAGGCCCAATTATTTTTTCAAATCAATTCAACAAACAATGATTTTCATCACTTCATTTCATTGCAAATACACATTTCCAATAGTTTTAGCTCCATTTTGTACAAGTCAAGAAGTCTTCAAGCTTGAGGAGTGTTACAATGGACCATGTATCAGTTTTCATAATTTTTAGAGTTCGTTTGAGCCTACAAATTAGCTTAGGAAACTAAATTTTAAGTAGGCTGAACACTAGGTCTGAACTAGTCCAAAACAAGTTAAAAACTATAAAAAGAGCGAAAGAGATCACTTTTGAGGGGAACAATTTTGATGAAACTTTGTACTAGGAGCTCTTGAATGAGAGATTTCATTGTTCTACTCTTTGTTCTTGCCTTGTGTGCACATGTCTGTGTATGTGTGTGCATGCTAGTGTGCTTCTCACTCACACACTTGTGCATTCCACTTGATCACGGTCATCATACCATCCTCATATCTCTGTAGATTGACATTTATAAGGTAGATCTCCTCACATTGGTATTCCCATTGTGTTAGAGTGACAATATATATAATCAAAAGATAGGCAAAAACCAAAATGTGAAGACCAAGGTATGAAGTAAATATAAAGAACATTGGTATTCCCATTGTGTTAGAGTGACAATATATATAATCAAAAGATAGGTAAAATCCAGAATGTGAAGACCCAGGTATGAAGTATACCTAAAGAAGAAGGAGATGCATCTCTCTAGAACATAATGGTCCTTATGATCTTAGTTTTCTTGGGGATGTAAGGGTCATGTGATCTTACCCCCATATTCATATATATACATAATTTATAGAGCATTGCCTTGAGAGAGTTCATTATGTGGGCTTCGAGGCTCCCACGCATGTCCGCACGTCTCTTCTCTCTTTTCTCTCCCACCATCTCCTCCTTGCTCCTCTTGTTCTGCATGCCAAATCCCTTCATTGGTATCAGAGCATGTTGAAGCCTTGTGTGCAAGAAGTTTCAATGGAAGCTTAGGTCACAAGAGGTCAAAGTGAATGTCAGCACGTTTTAGCAGCTATTCAATATTTCGGCCATAAATCAAGCTAGGAATTGATGTGTTTTAAAGTTTTGTGCATAGATAACGCAAAGAGCTACAACTTCAAAGAAGAATGCAGAACCTGGTTTGGAGTTTTAGACTGTCAAAAATTTGAAAAACACACATTGATGTAGAAGACAAATCTACAATCACTTGGATAGTAGGTGAGTGTTTTGACTATAAGTTGAGTTTTACAAACCGGAATGAGATGATTCAACTTGGTATCTGTATCCTGAAATAAGCCTCTACAAATTTGTAGAAGAACATAGATCCAAACTCTGAGTGCAAGGTCCTCGAAACTGCAAAATACAGAGCAACAACATTGTAGGTGAAAGTGAAATTGACAGCAGGTGCTTGTTTTGTGCATATCTTGAGCTACGCACCTCCGATTCAGGTGTTCGTTATCTCGTTACAAAGCCAAGAAAAAGTTCTTGAAGTTTACTGAAGAGCAAAAGTTCAGATTTAAAGCTTATCACCTCTAAAATAGCAAAACATAGAGAAGAATATTTTCAGCAAAACAACCCTAGTTGTTTTGGAGTTTCATTTTTGTTTGGAACTTCTTCGAGAGAGATTTTTTGGTGTGCAAGCTCTTACCTTTGGAGCTTGATGGCATTATCCATTTATGATCATTATAATAGCTCCTCCATATGAGAGTAGAGCATGATCTTCTCACATGTTTGGCATGTGAGATGACATTGTGGTATAGCCTTTTTGAGGTTTATGTCATCATGATTTTGATCATGGATGTATAGTGGCATTGTGGTTTATATTTTGCTTATGCCACTTGGTTATGGATTTACTTGCGAGTTGCACAAACTTTTGTGAGAGTTGATTTTGGATCTTGGTTGGTACTTGTATCTTTGTTTTCTTTGTAGGCACATGATCCAGATTGGAGCCTCAGTTGCATATGTATTTGTCACCTTGATTCGCTATTCTATTAGCATATATTCATTGATTTGATATTGTGGATGGTGATTCCCACATGGTTTATTTGATTCAGAGTCCATTTTACAAAGGAGATGCTGTTGAAATTTTGACGGCTTTGATGCTAGAAGAGAACTCTAGTGGATCTTAAAGCTTGTGTGATAGCTTTGGATCATTGCTTATCTCCATTCACTTGGACTTAGTCACAGGTTGTTGGTGACAGATTGGACCATCTTACAAGATTCATTCTTGAGTGGGAGGTCTATTGCCATTGTATTGGCATGTGTATTTGCCATTATCTTTGATTAGATCAGTGATTGGTGGTGACAAGTTACTCATTGTTCTTTTGCTATTGGTTATCTTGTTTGATTGCTCAGTTTACAGGGGATACTCTGCCGAATTTATCCCAGGATTCTTTCACATCTACTTGATCACTTTGGAGCTGGCTTGGTGAGGAAGCTTATGCTCATGATTTTATGTGTATGATAGATACATGGTTATGTGATAGTTGGTTCACATGGTTTCTTCTCCAGTGAGATATTTGTGATGTGCGTTATGCATATAGATATGCAGGTGTGATCCCATTGAGGATAGAGTATTATTTTTAGTCTCTTGTTACATGGTTAGTCTTTTGGATTGGCAGCATGGTGTCTTCTCAGTTTGATTGCACTAACTTTCCAAGATGGAAAGATTAGATGTGGCATACATTGGTTCGTGCAGGGTTACACATGTATGTGCATAGAGATGCACACAGGCCTCGTGACATGCCCGGCCATGTATGGATGGATATGGATGCATTGGCCAACTCTACTATCCAATTATAGCTTGTGGATTCTATATATGAGTCTGTTATGTATGAGGAGATGAGTAGTGCTTTATGGCAGAGACTACATGATATGTATGCGAGTCTTTTGACTCATATGACACATAGATGACATCAATAGCTTCGATGTTGGCACTATGGTCGTGAGGGCCATATTCGACGATGTTGCTTCAGGCAGATACGACGACGATGTCAGAGATATGCACGTGATGCAGGTGAGGTATTGGTTTCTAGAGAGTCTATGGCAGTTGATTATTCTAGTGATGGTGATATGGCTCTCCTATGGTTCATCTCATGATTCCTCTTGTTCATTGGATAGCACACATATGGATTGGTTGCTTGATGCATTAGCCACTTTTCATATTACTCCACATCGTGAGTGGTTTTGTCGATTCTTAGGTAAGAGTCGTGGATGTGTGCACATGCCTAATGGTATGACATATGATATTGAGGGTGCAAGAGATGTATGCCTTATACTTCCTAGTGGAGCATCACTTATACTCTGACATGTACGCTATGTGCCTTCATTTCCTATGAGCTTTATTTTAGTTAGCCAGTTACAGGAGAGCAGATGTTATGCATTCCTTGGTGAGCATCATTTTCAGTTGCAATTGGGATAGCTTATGCTTGTTAGAGGTGCTAGGATTGGGCATAGGTATCCACTGCATGTACTTCATGTGAGAGACAACCTTGTCTCAGTGGGAGTTCAGGCTTATGTGTGATGTGAGACTCGTCATGTCTCATTTTGTCTACCTATAGATAGTTCTATTGACATTCATGATACACATGTATGGAAGGATTCTGATGCTGAGATGGATGCACATGTAGAGCATGTTTTGGATGCTCATGTTGCTTATGTAGAACATGGTTTGATTGATCATGTGGATGCTCTTACGGAGCATACTTTGGATGATCATTTGGATGCTTTAGAGCATGATGTGGATGCTCATGTAGAGCATTATGATGATATTCACTTAGAGTGTGATCATCACTTTGACCTTGGTGTTGATGTTGTGCAGTAAGCTCATGTAGAGCATGATGGTACACTTGATGTGGTAGAGCAGGATTGCTCTTATGATACACAATGTATGCTAGATCATACTAGCTCTCGAGATGCACATCTAGACACATCCTTGGTTGATAGATGGTTGATTTGGATGCTGAGCAGTTAACAAATATGCAGTCATTCTTGGATTCGCTCATGCTAGATGTTGACACAGATATGTCAAGACATGTTGGTCTTGACAATGGTGCTTTGGATGCCTTGGATACAGGCATGGCCGACATGCTTAGGTTAGCCATGATAGCACATGTTTCATCAGCATTTGGGAGTCTCATGTACGAGTTATTATGCTTGAGACTAGATGTTGCAGTTGCTATTGGAGCATTTGCACTTGGAGTTGTCAGTCGTTCGATGATTGATACAGGCATAGAGCGAGTGGGAGCTTTGCAGGAACTTCTTAAGTTCTTGTATTAGTCAGATGTGAGCTCGACTCTTATCGATACGAGTCTAGAGCAGTTTGAGGTGCATGGATACACCTTGTTTTAGGCAGTTGGTGTAGGCTGATCGGTATGGGTTGAGATCCAGAATCTTCTTGTACATTATTGTATAGTCCTACATCATTCTTTGTATGTTTTACCACTTATGATCACATTGAACCTTAAGTGGGAGATTGTTGGGGATGTAAGGGTCATGTGATCTTACCCCCATATTCATATATATATATATATATATATATATATATATATATATATATATATATATATATATATATATATATATATATCATTTATAGAGCATTGCCTTGAGAGAGTTCATTATGTGGGTTTCAAGGCTCCCATGCATGTCCACACATCTCTTCTCTCTTTTCTCTCCCTCCATTTCCTCCTTGCTCCTCTTGTTCTGCATGCCAAATCCCTTGAGATAATTCTCTTGATCGCCATTCTTATTGGCACGCGAAAAAAAAGAATTCTCTCCCAAACTCAATTTGGGTTTTTCTTTATCTATGGATTTGGGTTTTGTGAAGTATTCAGGACGGTCTTATCTGCTGTGCCATAGAATCAAGAGCATATCTTATCTACTTGCACGAGTTCATGATGGCAAAAGGAGGATTTATTTTAAAAGGAGTGTTGAGGAGGGCCTTGAACTTCAAAGCACGACACCACGTTTCTTGCCTAAGAATATTTTTTTTTCCGATTTTGTAGATCATCAAATTCATGCAATCTTTCTTTTGTAGTTTCGATAGCAAAAATATGATTCATGCAAAGTTGTAGGTGATACCTTTAATTCATATTATTGTAAGGGACCTAGTTGTGTTTTTATTCTATATATTTGTTTTATACACAACCATATCTTTTGGCATGCACAGAAAAAAGCTTTTTTTTGGAGACATGGAAAGATAATCTAAACGACCCTCATGAGGATTTTAAGATTATGAAACTTTCACGAGGGCACAACTCGAGCTCACACAAAAAGATATGTGACAGAGTTACCAGATGTGCCTTCAAGAATGGAACACATCATCTACATTACTACAATGATGTTGGAACCCTTCTTTGTGCTTGGTCTCTAAAGCATCTCATGAATCATTTTCATGGGCATCAATCCATCCTATGAAATCTCTCCACAAAGAAGGAGGTTCAAACAATTATGAATAGAGTTATATGAAGATAAAGAATGGATCATGGACATACTATGTTGTGGAGCTGCTTGCATGGAGTTGGTGTATGGGATTTTCGGTGGACCAAAGGATGGATGAAGCTTGAGTTGGAGCTAATTATTTTTCCAAGTTAATAATATATGTGTGTTTTCCATAGTTTTCTTTTTTCTTTTTGCATTAACTCAAAATTGAACCATAGAGCAACATTTAAATTATTGATCATTGTCCAATCAAAGGCAAAAAGTTAATGAAAGCTACATATATAATAAAGGAAATCAAGCACTAGAAGCACTTGCATGCATTTATAAGTTGCCTTCGACTTCATGCATAAAAAAGAAAAGAATGTTTGAGCATTTTATTTCTTTTGAAAAGAATGTTTTGTTGCACAATGTCAAGTTGTAGGATCTCTAAGTTTTTTTTCCATTAGGTTAAGATTCTAGATGCACAAAACCATGTGCATAAATATGTTGAATCTTAAAGGGAAGCATGCGTAGTGTGTTTGTGCACAACATAGATGCATAAAGTAAATGCATGCAAACACATGCATTGCATGCATTGTCATCATTAAATATTCTTATTTGGATACAAAATGCATGCATTCAAGTAAAAGGATTATGCATCCAAGGATTGATGCATGATATTGCAAATACAAGAGTGTAATAGACTCTAATTAGTTATAAGGTAAGGAACCTTCATAGGATATTAGAAGCAAGCCAACTTATTGAGCTTATAATTTTGAACGAAATTAGCTCATCAAGTCTCATACGACATGGATGAAATGATTTCTAAAAGATTTTAGACATAAACTCTAAGAGTTCATGCATAATTTATTGACAAGGTGAATTGTCATATAAAGTATGGAGTGAGTTAACTCATGATTCTATATGTATTATTTGATAAACATAAGTATACAATTTGTACTTAAGCAGTGAAGCATTAGCTTTCATGATGCTCAAGTAAACATGCACTAATTCAAAGTAGCACTTTGAGTTAGATTGATGCTTAAGAAATCAAGAAAACATTCTTTGAATTATCAAAGGCAAGGGATGTCAATCTTCTTAGCAAATATATAATGTTTCATAGGTCTTTGAGATAGAGATGAATTTTATACATAATTGAGCTTTACAAAATCAAAGTGTAAGTTATGGTTTGAATAATTAAAGGAGATGATTGGACAAGTGTATCTTTTGGACAATCTCTTTGTAAATCTTGATCATCGAGGGCTTTCAAGGTATTAACAAGCTATCACTTCTAGTAAAAAATATAGATGATTCTTAATAGGTAAAGAAGACAATGTTTTGTTCATATCGTAATTATTGGTTGTTGATTTAATTACCAAGAGAATCTTCTACTTCAAACTATGCACCCATGATGGGTTGTCGAAATATGTTTAAAGATCACAAGAAGCAAAGATAGACTGACCAATGATAATCACTCCTGTCCAAAACTCAAGAAAAGAAACAAATATCACATATTCATGAAATTTCAAGTCCAAGTTTCATGATGCACTAGGAAACCATATTGTAAGATGATATTTATCCTTTAGTTGGACACTAAGGAAGTGAACACAAATCAAGTCATACAGCTCCAAGGTATTGTCCAAAAGTCTAGAATTACTTTCAAAGATCATTCAAGTGGTGCAAAAGATTCCAAGATGAATCCTTTGCTCATGTTGATTCCTTAGGAGTAATCTCAAATCCTTGAAGAAAACAACTCTCCCTAGTAGTGAGAATGAAATTCTTCAAGCTCGCTTGTCAGCAAGTAATTCCCAAGAAGTGCCAAATCAACGATAGTGGTATTTAAAGTCTAATGATTGGTAAGGCCCATATGTGTATCAATCTTGAAGATATTCTTAGTTTCGGAATCTGAAAGGCATTATCACATGCTTAGATTTTAATTGAGGGAAAGATCTCTGAAAATCCCAAAGAATAGCCAAGGAGATTTAGACAATTAAAGAAATCTTCAAGTTAAAGAATTGATTCTTTATCATTTTTGCATGGTCAAAAAGAATTGACTAGGGCTTGGAAAGGTTTAGCCAAGAAGTTTCAATTCGAACTACTATGAATTTTTCCCAAGTATTTGGTGATGAAGCTCATGAATAACTCATGGGAGTTACCTCTTAAAAGCATACCATCCTAAGTAGGATGGCCTTTTGGAATTAGATGTTTCCAAAATCAAGGCATAAAGAGGTAAAAGGATCTAGATACATCCTAGATATTTGGGCCTAAACAATTCTTTGTAAGAACTAGTAGGTTTACAAAAGGATAAAACTCCTTAGTCATTGCTCTCAAAATTGGAACCAACAAGGGTTTGAGAAAGGATTATTTAGAAATGATCAAGAGATAATTCACAATACATAAAGAACGGCCAAAAACATAGAAAGATGTATCTTTGTGGATTGGATAAAGTATCGATTGGTATGGAATAGTGGAATGATAACTCCCTTTGGGAACTTTTCTTTGATGGCCAGAAAGAAAGGAGTTCAAGATTCATAGAAAACATCAATCAAGTTATCCTTTTCTTGAGAAAGTGTATTGAGTCAATTTAATTAAACGACTAGATGAAATGATAAAGAAATTAAGGATAGTTTTCACTCTCAAATCTAGATCAAAAGTGAAGTTTATAACACTTCACCTAGTCCAAGTTATGAATCAAATTCAAGTTCAAAGGTTCAAGATCATTTCAACTAAGCTAGTTAGACTAAGTTAAGCACTGAGTTCCTAGTGTAACTCAATAAATTCAATCTTTTGACTCTCAAATAATGCATAATAATTGCATTCCAAGAAAGGAATTCATAAAGATATTGAATAAAGATAGGATCAACTTAGTCTCAAGTGAAGCATTAGAGTGGTTGGATGATGTTTACCTTTCCTCCATGATTTTTTTTGAGATTAGTTTGTTCTATTAAAGATGGATAAATTGTTGCAATACCTTGTTGAAACACATCTTTGAAAAGTGAAAGCCTTGAGTCACATAGAGTTTGACTTTAAATTAGTTTCACGTATCTTTGAAGTTTGAATTGGTTACATAGAGTTTAGTTCTTTCTTTCCACTTTAAAATTTTTTTGGATTTGATTAAGATAGAGTATCTGATTTCTTTTAGGAAAAACCAGGAAAAGCTAGTGGGAAAAACTAAATAAAACATCCCAAATAGATGTTCTTTATAAGAAACCATTCAATCTTCCAATGATGCTAAGTATAAGTTGAATTATTCATTTGAGTTTGCTTCGAGATGACTCCAATGGATTTAATTGAGTTTAGTACACTCTTGAAAAGAAAAGCTAGCAATTTCTCATAAGATTGACAATTCCTAAGAAATTTAAACTAAAGTTGTTGAGAAAAATGTCCTAAGTTGGACAAAGTTCATTTTGGATTTAACTTGGTCAAGTTAAAGTGAGGTTGAACAAGAGTAGATGGCACACTTACTCCCATGTTCTACATAGAATTGTCAAGTCCAATAGGACATATTAGTCCTCCAATCAGGTAATAAATCAAGTAGATGTTGGTTGGATGTGAACCATAGTACAAACATCAAAGTTAGATGTTTGGGTCAACCATACTTTTAGTTTTCCTTCCAAATCAAATTCAAAATAAGAAAGAGTTTTTAAAGTTATTATAGGGATAGAAATACCACCTTAGTTACTAAGTCAATGCACTAGTGATGCCCAAAAATGGACTAGTATATTGTATCCACCCATTTCACCTATTAGCTCAGATAGCACATGTTGCTCTAGCACAATGGTGAGAACCACGTTAAGAAGCTCCACCTCCTTAATGTCAATCCGCGGAAGAGATAGGAGTGATATGAAGATCGTGAATGTGAGATGAAGTGAGAGTGAAGGTGAGAAGCATAGAAATGCACACACACATACACACACACTACGAAGAGACAAGCAAGACACAATGGAAGGTGGGAAATTAGCTCTATTACTCAAGAACACTCTTACAAGCTCAAAATAGCTCTAAGCTCTTCTCTACTCCAACAAGCTAACCTCAAAAATGAGCTCTCTAGCTCTTTTTATAGTTTCTAGACTAGTTTTGACCGGTTTCACATCTAGTGACCGGCATAGTTAAAAATTAGGTCCTAGATGCTATTTGGAAGGGTAAACGATGTCTAAAAATAACGAAAATTGGTATGCGCATTCTACCTAAGCTCCTCAAGCTCGAGGACTCCTCGGCTTGCACAAAATGGAGCTATGGATTACAAAATGGGGTTTTCTATGTTACATATGTTACAATAGTGATAAAAATCACTGTTGGAGGTTTTTGGAAAGTATTTGAAAACATAATTATTTGAAAAACGATTCGACTGGCTCCCTGCTTTGTCGTTACATGCTTCCGTGTCGTCTGTGCCTCTGGCTGCTTCCAACACCCCCCTCCCTCTCGCTTCTGTCGTCCCTGACAGAACCTTGCTGTGAGGTCTGCCGGATATAGTTCTGTAGGAGGTCTTGAGCGAGGGTGTGCTCGAAGATACGAATGCCTCGGGCCAGGTCTGCCTCGAGTTTCTCCCAGTCGATTGGTTGCGGTTCTTCCGGTGGCAGGAGCTGATAGTGTGTGGAATAGACCATTCGTTCACAGGCAAATAATTGTAATAAATGTGTAGGCCTGCTTATGAATACCTCTGAATGGTATTCCCAGAAGCCGGTTGTGAACATCTCTTTGAATGTCTGCTTGTAGCACGCCGGTAGGTACTTTATTCTGCAGTGCCAGGCATAACACACTTGTAGCGATGGCGTTGTACTCATATCATATACCAGGTCAAAATTGCCATGCTCAAAGCCCGGGGTGTTGACAGTCATATGCGCTGCTATATCATCCATATGCTTTAATCTAGGGAGCCAGTGGCGAATTGTAGCCATCATGTAGCCAACAGTTGGTAACTCAATGGGTGGCTTAAAATAGGGGTAATTCAACCAGTCTTGGCACTGCTTATTGTTTTGTACCTTAATAGCAAAGGCAGTCTAGGAGCGGCGTCGTGGCACTGGTCCCCAACACGGATTGTACTTCAAATGCAAAGGTGCCTTTACCCATGTACTCATCATCTCTGGATACTTCTGTAGAAAATCTTTTCGCCACTCTGGTTGATAGATCTCTCCTTGCTGCGCATCTAGTGGCAAATCGTCCTCCTCGAATTGAGTTGCATGCGATGGTTTCTTACCTGTCTCTTTCTCAATGGCTAACTGGTATTCAACCATTAACATAAAATACGGTTTATACTGTAGCTCATGCCCAGATATGTATCGTCGAGGGGCCAAATGAGCAAAGAATGGAGACTGTAATATGCGTTCTTCTATCATCGCCATGGCGTGTAATTGTGCCTCTACTCTAGCTGAGTGCGTTGTTCCAAGTTCCTCAATAGTCTTCATCCATGCGGGGGTCGGAAGTTCGTACGTCATCTGACCTTCGGCCGTGACGCATCCGCCTGGGATGGGTTGTGGCTCGTACGCTTCTTCAAACGTTTCCTCCACCAGGATGGTGACCGTTTCTTCCTCAGCTGGAAGCTCAGGTGGGGAATCTCGCCTTGGTGGCGCTTCGTATACTGCGATCCTTGATTCAAGGTGTGATACCTGGGCCCGTAATGAGTTGAGTTCCTCTAGGAGGTCAGGAGAGGGGTCCACAGGTGCTGGTATGTCGTGGTGTGCCGGTTCTCGTAACTGGAGTAATTTGTGATCTTCTTTGAGTTTCTATAACTCCTCGTTCATGCGGTCGTATTCATCTAGTAATCTTACATGATCGTCTAGCAGCATTCTCATCGAGTCTGAAGGAATGGCTTTGAACCTGCTAGGACTGAGTGGTTGGTCTGGGTGGTCGAGCGCTGCTTCTAAGTTTTCTCGGTTCTGATCCTGTAAGCGCTGGTTTTCTTGCTTGGCGGCTGCTAGGTGTCTTCGTAGTAAGCCCATATTTCGTATTAGCATTGCATTGCGGACTGTCTGGGCTCGTAATAAGTTATCCAGGTCAGCAGTTGCTTCCTTGGTCTTTTCTTCGCTTTCTAGTTCCAATTTGTGATAAGCCTCGCGTAATTCCTGGTAGCGGGTGTTCAGAGAGGCATTCTCAATAGACAATAAGTTAAGTTGCGACTGTAAGTCATTGGTTGTCCTCTGCAGCTGCTGATAATTATCCCCAAGAGATGTGAACTCATCTCTTACTTGCGTCATACACATGAACATCTGTCGGAATGCATTATCTACAGTGGGTGATAGTATTAACGGGGTGCTAAATGAAGATGCAGTTGGTGTAGATGCAACGGGAATGGGGAATGGGGATGGGAAGGTGGATGATGTAGTGATTGTTGAAAATTGTGATGTGCCTAAAAATGTTTGTGCCATGAGTGGAGGGAGTGATGGTGCAGTGGGTGGTGAGATGTCCATGTCAGTGGACGTATCTAGTGCGGTGACCGTGAATATGGGTGTGATCGTGGGTGCTCGTGCTGGTGTAAATACGGGATTTACAAATGTTGAGGGGTAATTTACATGGGGGCTGGCTGGAGCAGCTTGGTGGAAAGGGGAAAGAGGGGTTACAGTGGGTCGGGGAGGTGAGACGGGGGAGAAGGTTAATGGTGGTGGGAATGGAAATAGGGGTCTTGGAGTTGTGGGGAAAGATGGAAAAGATTGATGAAGGAATGGGTTGGGTAGAAAGGTGGGAGTGGGAGGGGGTAGACTAGGGCTAATGGGCGCGGGAATTCTGGGGTGAGTGGTCGTAAAGACAATTTCTGCAACACCACCGGCGAATGAAGATGTTGGTCTGGGGGAAGGAGGGTGAAGAGGGGAGGCTGGAGGGATGGACGGTGATGGAGGAGCGGTTGGGGTGGTCGGTACTTCAGTGACTGCTGAGGTAGGTACAGTTGTAGCGCGGGGTGGGGAATCTAGATGGTTTCTACTGCCGACGAACTTTCGGGGACGAGGCGTGCCTCCCTGGCTTGTTCTGAAGATTGTGCTCCGGTTGGTACACGAATGTATTCACCGGGCTTTGAAAGTAGTCGTACTCTGTGGGGGTCAAACTGTGGTAGTGGCTTTCGTTGCAAGTACCTGAGTGCTTCGTTGGAGCCTACTGATTTGACTAACTCTTTGAATCCTTTGATGTAGGCGTCTTCGAATCCGCCTGTGACAAGTTCTATAGCCAGTGTGTAAGCTGCTGCCTCATAAGTTTCATCTTCATGGGTACTTGTATCGCCATGTGTGTCTGTTTGTTGGCCTTGGCCATCTGTCTGTTCCTGCTCTTGGGATTCATGTGTTCCCTGGCTAGCTTCGTCATCACCTTCGTCGTCATCGGTCGCTGTTCTTTCGTCATCAGAGCTGGACACGACCTGTCCTTGTGGCTGATCCCTGGGTGTGGTAGGGTAGCTAGGCCTTTCAAATTCTTGAGAAAACATTTGTCCTTCTGAAAACTGGAACTCGTTGCAGAATGCATCGGGCATCTCAAAATCAAAAGTTTGGTCCAGTGGCTCTGCTTGTCCTGGTTCTAAATGCGGTATTGGAAAAGAGAAAGCTTCCGCACCAATGGTGGTGGGAAGTTCAGCTGCTGTGGTGATAGGTTCTGTGGTTGTGGCTGCTTGGGGTGCAACCGTACTGGTGGTGCCCTCCGTTACCACTGGTCTAGATAACCTTATGCGAATAGGTTGTACTGTGGGAGTGGCTGCTGTTGGTGACTACTCTGGAGATGGTTGTGGCGAGGGTGATTCTGGGACTTGTAGGCACGGGATAGTACCTCTCATCCGCTTTCCGGCTCTGCCTTTGCTAGACTTTCTAGCCTTCCTAGTGGTGCCTTTGAATGCTTTCAGTTCCTCACTGGTCATGGCACGCTCTATGGGTAAATCATATGCCAAGCACATATATATGATCCTGGTGAGGGCGCAGCACCCATTGATTACCTTCTTTTGCTCCCACCTATGTTGTGCCAAATAGAGCTGATCAATGATCCAGCTGGCTAGATCAACCGTTTGCGGTCCAGTACATGCTAAGTATAATCCAAACCAGATTCTTTTGTGGGGCATGGTAAAACGATCCTGAGCTGGGAAAGCAAAGTGCTGCATGCATATCCGTAATGGCTTGGAAAGCTCAGGTGTTATAGCAGAAATATCCTCCCACTTAGTTACGTCACCACGCTTCATCTGTTCTGGGACTAGCCGTTCTTTCTCCGTTGGAGTGTGTGTTCCATGTATTTTTAGAGCTGCGCGAATCAAATCTTTAGACAAATAGAACCTTCTAAATGGAGGATCATTTACCAAGGATGGTAACATGAATGTGCCGGGTAGATCCTTGTTCTCTGAAGCCGTTAAGGTGGTTACCAAGTAAAAGCATCTGTAAAAATCGGGTTTAGGCAGAGGGTCGCTAAAATACTCTGTAAATCCCGCTCGTGCCCAAACGTGCGTTAGATCTTGTGTATTCTGCAGTCCTTCAAATTCTCGTGAAAAGAACTGGTACTTGGTCCATGTGCGAAGATCAAATGCCAAATTGGCCTCAAATATGAAATCAGCGTCTGCTAATGGTCCTGCTAGGCCTTGGAACCAATGAGAGTTACGATGAATCTTCTCGGTGTATCCTCTAGGAGGATCATCGATTGGCATGGGTCCTGGAAAACCTTGAAACTCTGGTGGTTGCACCGTAGGATAAGATTCTGCTAGTAATTCTCCAATAGTGGCCATCGGTGCGCTGGGGCCAGCCTCTGATGGGCCTGCTTCGGTTTGCATGATGACTGATGAGCTAATGGAAAAGATCTGCTACAAAAGATTAACACATTAGTATGGAAATTAATTATGATCCCATTAAGGTGAGACCGCAATGCCTTTCCATAACCGATGTGTAACCCGTGTAGCCAAGTGTCGTGAAGTGATTGATGCAATGATTATTTGCAAAACTAATGCAGGTCTCTAGACGCCTACATGGTCAGATTATGCATACATTTCTTGATGAGCTTTTATTATGCATGATGTGGGGTTTTGGTGTATGAATTTACACAAGGTTTGGTTGAGGGTGAATTATTACAAGGGTGGAGTTTAAACGGGGTGGGAGAATTGTTAGATACGATGGTACAAGAAGACGTCTGGATACGTTTCGGTATCCATTTCCTAAGAATCTTTGAGTGGGTGGTGTGTTTCTGCTGAGGGACAAAAAGCGGTATCGGGTTTGGTGGTATTGAGGGATGAAAAGATTTCGGAGAGGTGTATATTACATGGCTTGAGGTTTGGGCTATAATACATTGCTTGGGTACCCAAATCTGCATGGGTGTGGGTCGATTGATAAGATACTTCTTGGCGATCCAAATCTGTCGAGTATTGGTACTTGTAGAAGAAGATCGAGGGGACTTTGGATGCTGACTCTGCTTCTGGTGAAACTTTGTCCTGTGCTCGTCTGCAGTGTTGCCAATAGCCTGTGGTTGTTGTCCTTTTGGCACCCATATTTGTTTTGTGCCACTTGTTCTGTGATGTTGATACTGCTGTTTTCCTTGCCTTGTCTGGTGTTGTCGTCGGTCTGGGTTCCTCTGTTGTGGTTGACTCCTTCGTGGTTGGGTTTGAGAGGTCCATTGGACGCTCTGCTTTGGAAAAGAAGGGAGATCCAACACTTGCGTGACCTGCCCATTAGGAAGTGATTCGTTATTTATCTTTAATATAGGCCAGTCCGCAGCAAGTTTGGAAGGATGAGCACCGCAGGGTGTTGTGCTCATTTGGCCGCTGATGCAACCCACCTGACCGCTGATTGTGTTCAACTGTCCTAGCGGTTGGGTAGCTGCCCCTTCTAGTTTGCAGGAAGCCCCAGGGAAGATCTCCTGTCGTCCTTCTGATTGACAATTGTCCCTAGCCAAGCCCGAGTGGGTTGGTGTAGTCGTAACGTGACTGGTCTGACCCAAGATCTTCCGGTCTTCCGTCGCATGCATTTCATAGGGTCTAGGGTTACAAACCTCAATCGGAATGCAATTAGGGAAGTCAAGCGGTATCACTCGCTTCTGTTCTAAGGTTCCAATCTGTAAGGAGCCTTGTCTAAGATTTAGGTCCACCGAGTGATCGTATAGCCAATCTTGGCCAAGGATTAGGGGTTCTATCAGGTCGTCATCATGGCACACTAGTAGCTTCACTGTCATGGTCACATCCTTAATGAGGATACGAAGGTCCACCTCACCCATGCAAGGGGTTTCCATGCCTCCTAGGCCTATGAGGTATGCCTCAATTGGCCGCATTTCTATTCCTGAATCCTTATAGTGGGACCATCTAATCGCACTAGTCGCAGCACCTGAGTCAATTAAAGCCCTGAGCTCTTGGCAAGGGTTGCCGTGCTCTAGCCTGACTGTAATGAATGGTCTCCTGTCCACTATGCTAGGATGAGTGGTTGACTTTACTTGACACATGGCCATGGGGTATTGTTGGAACATCAAGCTTACACTATGCTTGAGGTGGATTTGATCTACATCAAAGGCTATTGCGTCGAAAGAATATCCGTTGGAGAGTTCTTTTTCATATGCTCATTTATTGTATTTTTTGAGAATATTTTGATGGCTCATTTACCGTTGTAAAAGCCTTGAGTTGTACACATGTAAAGGTACAAATATAGGGCCAAAATCCCACGAAATTTTGGTGGTTGAAGTTGCATTCAATCAAGCAATCAATCACCTAAAAGTAGATCAATCAAGATCTTCACTTTTCCTAGATTGTAGGGAAGTGAATTGATTCCCTCCAACAACCATTCCCACCTTCATTTGAATTCAAATTCAAGTTGTAAAAGTCGTGGAACACTCCTAGAGGCTATATAAGGAGTTGAAATCACTTGTACATTACATGGAAGCAATATACATACACTTGTGACCATCATTGTCTTGCTCCTTCAATTTCTGCATCATCTTCTTCGCCAACAGTAATCTTGCAGAGGCTGCTGCTCTCTCCTCAGAGCTCCAAATTGAGTGCAAGAGGAATCATTGGAAAGGTATCAGTGTCTAGTTTATGCCTGTAAATTTTCAAAGCATTTGGTTCAGCAGATTTGGAGAAATCTCAGTTTTTCTGCCTCGGGGTCAATCTCTGCGTATTCCTGAAAAATAGGAGGTACCACCGGTGAATGTCGCATTCATTCCTATAGCATATTTGCTTATTCCTTATACTTTTGTGCATTCCATACACTCAACCCTATGTGTATCACTCCCATAAAAGGATTTTTTCTAATTGTAATCACGCTGGTCGCTATGGGCATTTGAAGTTCATTGTTTCTTCCATAGATAGTAAGTTTTTTTGAGCTAGTCGACCCGTGAACCTATCTGTTTTGTATCGACTCATTCTCCTTGATGCTCCAAGGTACATAGTGTGTTTCTTTGCACTTATAGCATGCCTATAAGGTCTATTTGAGTCTCCAAAAGCTCAAGGGCTGGTCTTGTGCCGGTTGGCTTGACCAAACTTCATCGCTTCGAAACGCACTTTTCTACCTTCGACAAGCTTCTCCAAGTTTTTTCAGGTATCTGGGTGTAGTTTCCAGATGGTTATAATGTTCTCTCCCTAGTCCTTGTCTTCTTAACTTCATGCGTTTAATGCATTCTATTGCTTCTGCCTGAGCTTCCGCTCGTATTCTATTTTCTTCCTCCTTACGCTTCTTTGCCAACGTGAGTCGTCTAAGCATATCCTCAGTAAGAGGTTCCTGATATAGCTTGACTCTACAGCCACTAATATAATTAGGCATTATATCTCCTTCTAAAGTGGCTAATTGTACTGCTCCACTTGTTGAGAGTCTGTTAATGATCATAGGCCCATAACCTCGCTTTTCTAACTTACGTGCGTGTTGTTTCAGCGTATATACTAGAACTAAATCTCCTTCGTTTAGGCCTTTATCTTTCACATGTGCATCAAAATATGCTTTCTGTCGCTTCTTCGCTGCATATATTCCTGCTGCTGCCTTTAGCCTGGTTTCTCCTAATCGTTCCAAGTCCATTACTCTCGCTGATAATTCATGGCCGGTCCACTGATGTTCTTGTGCAACCTTAAGGGTCGGTATCAAGAAGTCCAAAGGAAGCACAGCATTCTGACCAAAAACCATCTGAAAGGGAGTTGCATTGAGTACGGTCTTGTAGGCCACTCGAAGTGCCCAAACAGCGTGGTGTAACTGTTTGTCCCAATCTGAACGTTTGTTGTTCACGAGTTTCGTTAGTACGTTACAAAGGATCTTATTAGTGCTTTCAGCCTGACCATTGGCCTGAGGATGATATGGTGCGGATTTCTTGTGAATCACCATAAAATCCTGTAACAAATATTCAATGACTTGGTTTAGAAAGTGAGTGCCTCGATCGCTCACTAGCTCTATCGGCAATCCATATCTTGTAAAGACATTCTCAAATAAGAATTTTGCAGTTGTGTGTGCATCATTCTTTTTTGTGGCTTTTGCCTCTACCCATTTCGTAAGATAATCTGTGGCAACAATAATGTATTCAGCATGTGTACCTTTTGCAGGGGGGTTAATGGGTCCTACAAAGTCTATACCCCACTTAGAAAATGCACGTCCGCCCATCATGGGTTTCAATGGCATTTCATCTCTGCGAGTAGGAAACTGAGTTCTTTGGCACACATCACATCTCTTTACATAGGTATGAGCATCCATGTGAAGAGTGGGCCACCATAATCCTGCAAAGAGGATGGCTTTGATTATCCTATCGGGTCCAAAATGACCTCCTGCAACACCTTGGTGTGCAGTCTCTAGTATGCTCAGATAATCGCTCTCATGAACACATTGTCTTAGATATCCATCTCGTCCTCTTTTGTATAGGTTATCGCCAATAAGTGAATAGTCGTGAGCTTCCTGCTCTAGACTACGTTGTTGTGCTAAAGTCATTCCTTGAGGGAATGTCTTCGTCCTCAAATATGTCACTAACTGTTCACTCCAGTCTGGTGTGAGAGACACATGATATAATGTAGCATGCTCTACTGGTGGTCTTTCACAACAAACATGGCATTCTTTACACAACCTGTAAACATCTGCTTCCATCATAGGCCAATATACTCCTAATCTATGCAGAGTCTGTAATGTTCGATGTTTTGAATGATGTTGCTATAGTGCACCTATGTGTGCTAATTGCAACCAATTCGCATGTTCTGATTCATCTACACAACAAGCAAGAATCTTTTGATTATCCTGTTTATATATGCTTCCTGCCATTATTTGGTATCTCTGAGACTTGGTAATCTCTCCTTCTTTGATCTTTATCCTAGGATTCTTGGGTCCAAATGTGAGAATGGGGACTATAGGCTTAGCCCATTCTGGTGCTATCTCAAGATTAAACAAGTATGCATCTGGTAGATCATCCGCTACTCCTTGAGGAGCTTCTCCTGAGGTTAATCTTGAAAGGTGGTCAGCTCTAAGATGTGTCTTCCCTTTCCTGACTACTACTTCAAAATCATACTCCATGAGTAATAGAAACCAACGTATCAGTCGTCCTGTGTTACATGGTTTGTTGACTAAGTACAATAGTGCTTGATGATCTGTAAAGAACTTGAATTTGTTGGCCAACAAGTAGTGCCTAAACTTCTTTACTGCGTAGATCATCCCTAATCCTTCTCGTTCCGTCGTGGTGTAATTTCTTTCTGCTGCGTTCAATTGTCTGCTCGCGTAAGCTATGGGGAGATCCATGTTACCTTCATTCGTGGGTTGTGCTAACACACATCCTATGGCGTAATTGGATGCATCCACATGTACACGGAATGGCTTACTCCAATCTGGTGTAGTCAATATAGGTGCTGAGCACAAGCGGCGTTTGAGTTCATTGAATGAATTTTCACATTCATCTGTCCATTCAAAATTGGTTAAAAGAGAGTACAAAGGCTTGGCTATGATTGCATACATGTGTATGAATCTCCTATAATAATCGCAATGGCCCATAAATGCTTGTACCTCTTTCACATTAGTTGGTCTAGGTAAATCTGCAATTACCTTCACCTTTTCTTCATCCGTAGAGATTCCATTTTTTGACACAATGTGTCCTAGAATTTTGCCTTGTCTGACCATGAAAACGCACTTTTCTGGGTTCAAACAAACCTGATATTCTCGACATTTGTCAAATATTTGCCTTAACTCTGGGATATGCGTCCGTCTTACATTTGAATGTGCACATAAGTCATCGACATAAACTTCCAAACTCTTGCGTAGGAATTCCTTAAAAACATGACACATGAGTCGCTGGAAAGTGGTGGGTGCATTTGTTAAGCAAAATGGCATCACACGAAATGCAAATATGCCCCATTCAGTGGCAAATGCCGTCTTGCGTTGATCTTCTGGAGCAATGGCTACTTGATTATAGCCTGAAAAACCATCAAGAAAGCTGTAAACTTCCTTGCCCGCAACTCTTTCCAATAGATGTTCCGTGATAGGAAGAGGATAACTATCTCTAATCGTTGCGGCATTAACTTTTTTAAGGTTAATACACACACGCAATTTTCCATTCTTCTTGGGCACAACCACAATGGGGGACACCCATTCGGTATGCTCAATTTCGTAAATGAATCCTGCTTCTATCAAGCGATCTATCTCCTCTTTAATCTTCGCAGCGTAATTATCATTGTACGTGTACGGTTTCTGTTTTGTCGGTTTTGCATCTAGAGTCATAGGGATTGTATGAGAACATATATCTGGATCTACTCCTTTCAAATCTTTGTAACTCCACGCAAAAACATCTCTATATTCGTGCAATAGGGCAACTAGCTCTTCTTCTTCTTCCTTCGTCAAATCATGCCCTATGTATGTACATTTTTCTTCTTCTCCTTCTATAGCAACGATTATTTTCTTGGTTTTCTCTCGGTTATCATATACTTGTCCGTCATTCGCCTTTCTATTAGGCATTCGTACCATGATTCTTCTATCTTCGATTTCATATTTCTTGAAATTCTCAGGTACTTCAAATAAAGATTCTTCTTTTTCTGTCATGGTGTCTTTCTTCTTTCTTTTCTTGCCTTCACTCTTGTTAGTCACTTCCGTGGCTAACCTCACCTCATTCGTAATTTCCTCGTGTCTCTGAGTGTGAGTCTCTACCTCGAAAAAATATTCTTCCTCTGATGCAAAGGGTGGGTCCATGATAATTGATTCTAAATCAAAATCACTTGCATCCTCAAATGCATCAGTGCTAGGTTCACATTCTTCTAAAATTGCATCGCACATGATTGGCTCTATCGTGAAAACTGATATGTCATAGCCATCCTCGTCACAGTGGGGAGTCCATTGTTCTTCATTGATGGCTACATCCATGGTTGCTAGGATTTCTGCCCAACCGTGGGGTTCAAACTCTTCGTCTGGGAATACTACAGGCGCATAGGCTGGATCTTGAAGGGTTCGTGGATGTTGTTCTGCACCTAAGGTCCTGGCTTCTAACCTTTCTTCCTCTTGTTTTGCTACTTTACACATCCATAAATGAGTATCCTCGTGCAACCAAGAAGGATCTGATTCTAATGAGTGCACGGATTCCGTCTCTACTGGTGTCTTATGGATGGTATTCCATTGTATTGGGGGTACATCTCTGTGTGAATAGTCTTTAAGATTGACTTTGGTAGTCACTCCTAAATGTTGCAAGTACAAAGAATTAGTTCCCCAATCTTGGACAATTTGCAACTGACGCATGAATGGTCGTCCCAATATCATCTCATAAGCATGATTTTTTGCAAAGTCACAAATGGCAAAGGTATGCTCAAATTCTACACCACAAGTGGTGAGTGATATGCCTTCTAGTAAGCCTAATGGTTTTTCTATGTGTCCATCAGCCATTTGTAGCTTCATCCTGGTGGGTCTTAATGCTGGCTTACCCCAACGTTTCCATAAAGCGGTGGTAGCTATGGCTACCCCGGCTCCTGAATCTAAGATGGCTTTCGTGGTGTAGCCCTGATGGGTTATCGGAAGATACGTGTTACCTTCCTCTCCTTCACTTACATCTCCAATCTTTTCTATGGGTATTTCTGGTACCTTATTTTGTGATCTTATTTGTGAGGGAGTAGTAGCAAGCTCGGGGAATTGATTTGCTACATGTTTCCACAATTCTGGTTTTACCTTCAACAACTCCTCTAGAGTGAGATTACATTGTACTTTGGTATTCTTGATCACTTCCGTGTTTCTAGGGATTACTGATTCTTCATTCCTCACTATTATCGTGGGTGCTCTCATACTAATAGACTTTGCTTCCCAAGGTCCTGTGAATTGAGGTAATTCTTGTAAAGAATTAGATTCAAATCCTGTGTGTTCACTCAGTTGTTCTTCCTCTACCTCATCGTAAATGGAGGGAATGTCTTGGGGAAATTGCTCTTGCAAGTCGTCTATTTCTTGAATAGGAGGATGGGTTCCTTGTTCTTTTCTCCATTTCTCTTCTTGGATCTCTCTCAAAAATTCATGTGAGTACCTATGTATGGAAGACACATCGTCTTGACTTTCTGAGTTGGGTACTTGAGACAGGGATGGTGCATTCCTTTCCTGTGTCTCTGGGACAATAGGGCTCCTATGCTGATCCTTTTTCTCTTTGCTTTCAATCAAGTATTCTAGCCTCTCCATTAGTCCTTGAAAGTGTAATTCCGGTTTTGCCATGTTATTCCAATTAAGATATCTAGAGGCTTCGAACAAAGCTTGTGCTAGTTCTACCATTTTCATGCAAAGTTTAGTTCTCTCAATTTCTAGATCAGCTCGAGGGTAGTTTTTGCTCATTTCAGCTACTTGAGGTCCTTCTTTTAATCTAGCCTGATATGCACGAAACATCATGTCTAGATTCTCTGGTATGGGATCCGCTAAAACTGATCCTAAATTTTGAGCTGGATTCTCTTGATTCAATTCCTGTGAGGTCAATTCTTGGATTTTGGCTCTAGATTCCTACAAACTTCCTTCCAACTCACTTATCTTTTTACTCCATTTTCTCTTTATTCTTTCTCTAGAATCTTTCCAAGATTTTGTCTTTTTACTGCTAGATTCTGCAACTTCACTACTTCCGGCTACTTTCTCCTGATTAAGCTTTTGGTTTTGTAAGAGCGCCTGGGCTCTTGTTATAGCTTGGATAGGCACGTATGTAGGGTTGGATCCATCTGCGTTATTTACAATACCTATCACGTTGATCGGTGTCACATTCGAAGCGTTAACTGGATTCTTAGGACAATCTTTGATTATGTGCTCTTTGCCACAATTAGCACAAAAGCCTTGGATGTTATAGTACTGTGACTGTCCTGATATAGGGGGATGTGGACAGTCCTTTATGAAATGATCTCCTTGGCACCTAAACCATGGTCCTCTAGGGCCCTGTGGTCTTTGTTGTCTCAATTGGGGCCGTGGATTTGGGTTTGTGTACATCACATTAGCATAGTCGGGCTCCCAACTAGGTTCCACTAGTGGACTATCATAATGATACGTCTCCACATGTTCTGGTGACTCTGTGTAATATGCGGGTGGACTATCTACATGCGTAGAGTCAAAACTGTTTGAGTGTGGGTCACTCTCTGTGATCAAAGGTGAAGAAGGCACTAAAGCCCTACTTAGATTCTCTTCTGCAGCAGCGTATTTGACTGAGATGACATTCGCTGGTGGGGGTGGCTGCTGAGCTAAGACAGGTTGAGGTCTCTGTTGAGCCTGGTATGGGTAGTTCTGAGGAGGCCTATAGTAATAAGGTTGAGCATTGTATTGGCCTTGATACCTACCTGGCTGTGGGTATGCTTGCGGGTAGTTCTGTCTCACGGTTTGTTTGTTGTACGGACAGTCCTGAGCCGTATGATTCGTGTATCTTCTCTCAATTGTACAGTATTGGCCACTAGGGTTGGCTTGTGGTTGTGGTGCATTGGGACACACATTTGCCATATGATCACCACCACAGGTGTAACAACGCTTGTTCATTAGCACCCTAGGTTTGCTAGAAACTCCTAGTTTCTGGGCCACTTTTTCTGCTAGGTCTTCTATTGAGTTAGACAATTTTGTGGATGCTAGAGATGAACAGTCTGAGTCCTTATAGACCTTTGAGAGTTCCAACTCGTCTCCTAAGTTGTCCTCAATGTCTATACAAATTCTTACACATTGCTCTAGCGTTCTGGGTTCTTTTAGGTACACGTAGGAGCGTAGTTTAGAACTCAACAAGCCATCTAGAAACAATGACACTTGCTTGGCTTGTGAGGGTAGCTCTTGCATTGGACATCGTTCAACATATTGTCTAAACCTACGTCCTGCCAGTCTAACTGTCTCCTGAGGGGTCTGTTTAAAGCTATGAATCAACGAAGACGTGTCATGTCTAATCCCACTTTTAGAGAATTCGGTGATGAATGACTCTAAAAAGTGATGGATGTCTCTAAATTGCCTTTGTTGCAGAGGTTGGAACCAAGTTAAAGCTGTATTCTTTAACGTTAGTCCAAATGCGTTGTATTGCGTGAACATGTCTTCAACTTGTTCGGCTCTTAGTACTTGCTTGAATTCTGCGACATGGTCATAGGGATCTCCTGTCCCATCAAAATAATTCTTCATTGATTTTACTAATTGAGTGGGTCTCAGTATTCTTGCGTGTTCATGTGGTCTAGGTAGAGGAAAATCATCTCTACCACCTAATACTCCATGATCTCTTTGTCTATCCGCTCTATTAGTGTCCGTGGTTGTTCTATCTCTCCCTATGGGATGAGTGAAGCTTACTTCCGGTCTCTCTTTATTTCATCTCTCTTTGGTTTCCATGGGCTGAGGATGTTCCTGCCCCTTGTTGACTTGTATTCATGTTCGTTCTAGATGGAGGGAATACCAATTCACCTCTCCATGTGTATGTGTTTTTAGCGCGGTCAGGTACCACAAAGACTCTTTCTGAAGTCTCATCCAGGTATACAACCTTTCCAGGTGGATCCGGGTCCTTGAACTCGTATATCGTGATGATTCCTACCTCACTAAGTATTTCGGTCTTGTATCTCCAAAAGGCTTCATCAGTTTCTTTATTCACAAACAACTCTATGCTTCTGTTGTCCTGAGGGATCCAATCCGGGATTAGTACTCGTGTCAGTACAGATTTCCCTCTAGGTGTTCTAGGCTCTTCTAATGGTTCTTTTCCTTGAGATTTTGTTTCCGTCTCTGGTTGAATCACGCCAAACTCGTTGGTATTGTTTGGCTGCGTACTTAAGATGTACATCGTTCCTTCCTTGTCTATGTACGCGTCTCTCTCAAATTTCACCACTGGATGTTCCAATCCAATGGGTTGATCGGGGTTGTGCATTTGCACCACTTGCCTTCGCAAACCATCCTCATAGATGCGAGCACCTAAGCGGTTGGTTCGGAGAAACTCTAGTTGCGTTCTATAGGGTCCTTCTGGTTTTTCTAAGTAGGCTACAGTTGACCCTCCTTCTGGTCTATCTGTGCTAAATGCCATTTCTGATTCGCTAGTATCTGAGCTCTCGTAGGGATAACTAGTGTTCAATTGTTGAGCCCACGATCGTGCAGTAGTTCTTACACTTGCCTCTGATGATCTAAGGCTTCGTCGGTCTGACTTACCTATATGTTTGCCCGATCTAAGGTTCATTAATTTTCTTCCTTGCACACTCAGTACACGCTCAGATCGCCAATGATTCTTTGTTATTACTGTCTTGATTCTTTTTAAATTTCTTTAGATTCTTGTCTTAATGTATGCGTGAGGAATTCGACTTTCCGTTATAATTTTGAGTTCTCGTTCCATCAGACTTAGGTTCTTTCCTTTAGGTTTTCGTGTCACACACCTTTACTTGTAGTCTTAGACTTGAAAGAATTAAATATCTTGAACTTGAGGCGTTCCTATCGTCGTTAATCCACAACACTGCCGTTTAGCCTAAGCTAAGAATTGACTGAGGGGGTTGAGTAATCTTCCAACCTCGAGTCAGCTTTTCTGGTTGCTCTGATGCCCAAGAAGCCGCGCTTCCCAAGCTTTATGCCCTTCACTGCCTTGCCTTGGTTGCCTTCGATTGCCCTTGCTAGACCTGGACAAATCCAATATTAGACCAATTCACAGTTGGATGATCAAGCACTTAAGTATATACACCTTTTAAGTCCCTTCCCTTTTGCCCAACTTTTCAATGCTAGCCCCCTGGCTTTCTAGTCCCAAACTAGGTCACGTAGTACTCGTCAAGAGCTTTCTAACGAGCTATTAAGCTCAAAAAACGGACTTCGGATGAAAAAGTTATGACCGTTCAGGCCCTGGGGGGTAAAAACTGACAAACAGGTTTTTCTCCAAATATGAGCTAAGGGGTCTCCTATGAGTCTAATCACCCAAAAATTTCCCAAAAATAGCCCCAAAATTGGCCAAAAAATGAAACCCTAAGATTTGCGATGGGGGTGCACAATCGCGATGGTCTGAGATGATCGCGATGGTCTGGGACCGTCGCGATGGCGTGAAAGTGCACCGTCGCGATGGCGTGAAATTGGACAATCGCGATGGCGTGAACTTGGACCGTCGCGATGGCCTGAAATTGCACCGTGCACAATCGCGATGGTCCAAAGTGAACCGTCGCGATGGTCTGGGTGCGATGGCGTGAGCCAATCGCGATGGTCTGAATTTTTGAAGTGTCGCGATGGTGTGAGGGTGTCGTCGCGATGGTCTGAAGTGCACCGTCGCGATGGTCTAGATTGCCACGTGGCACCGTCGGCGCGATGGCGTGAGCCAATCGCGATGGTGTGACACAATCGCGATGGTCAGAGACCGTCGCGATGGTCCGGCCAAGCTGTCGCGATGGCGTGAGCCAATCGCGATGGTGTGACACAATCGCGATGGTCAGAGACCGTCGCGATGGTCCACCAAAATGCAAATTTTGTGAATGAAGCTATGGATTCCTGTAGGCGCAGGTGTGCTCTTCACGCTGGTGTGGTCGCCTTCTCCAAATTCCAAACTTTGCAGACCATCGTGATGGTCTAACACAGACGGAAATTTCTGACACAAACTAAAGTTTTTACCTTTTTGCAGCCTTCCTGATGCACTGGAGCTCTGTACCTGCAAGAAAGCTCAAGAAAACAAAAGTACACACAAGCACAAAAGCTCTCTCTCACTCTCTCACATGCACAAATGAGGGGAAATGAGGAGAATGGGTGGATATGGTGAATTTTCTGATTTTTTTGGAGATGAAGATGATGATGCGGTGATGAAGATGGAGTGTGGAGGAGGTGAAAAACACTAAAAACCAAGAAAAAACAACAACAAAAACTGAAATTTTTACCTTCCAACGCCACTTATTGCTATACTCTTACCATCACACATTCGTCCTAGACTCGATCCCCGGCAACGGCGCCAAATTTGGTGTTGCTCTAGCACAATGGTGAGAACCACGTTAAGAAGCTCCACCTCCTTAATGTCAATCTGCGGAAGAGATAGGAGTGATATGAAGATCGTGAATGTGAGATGAAGTGAGAGTGAAGGTGAGAAGCATAGAAATGCACACACACATACACACACACTACGAAGAGACAAGCAAGACACAATGGAAGGTGGGAAATTAGCTCTATTACTCAAGAACACTCTTACAAGCTCAAAATAGCTCTAAGCTCTTCTCTACTCCAACAAGCTAACCTCAAAAATGAGCTCTCTAGCTCTTTTTATAGTTTCTAGACTAGTTTTGACCGGTTTCACATCTAGTAACTGGCATAGTTAAAAATTAGGTCCTAGATGCTATTTGGAAGGGTAAACGATGTCTAAAAATAACAAAAATTGGTACGCGCATTCTACCTAAGCTCCTCAAGCTCGAGGACTGCTCGGCTTGCACAAAATGGAGCTATGGATTACAAAATGGGGTTTTCTATGTTACATATGTTACAATAGTGATAAAAATCACTGTTGGAGGTTTTTGGAAAGTATTTGAAAACATAATTATTTGAAAAACGATTCGACTGGCTCCCTGCTTTGTCGTTACATGATTCCGTGTCGTCTGTGATGGGGGAAGTATCTCAACCCCTAAGCAACGATGAAGCGCGAATGACCTCCACAGGTATCCTTCTTTGACCTCTGCACACCAAAAATGCTCTTACTCAGAGATTATGCAGAGAACTCCAGTGAGCTTTTGTAGACCTGTAGTAGACACCAAGGGCTTTCCAACAAAACAAATTTCACTTGAAATGGATGCTTACACAAAGAGAAACAATGTCTACAACATGAGCTAGTTGAATGCTCACAACTGCTAGTCAAGCAGAGACCTCACTTCACTCCAGCAAACTTTTCTCAGAGATTATACAGAGAATGAATCTCAAACTTGAGTCAACTTTAGAGCACTCTAATAGCTACCCAATGACACCAAAATCATAGCAAATGGATACATAGAGAAGGATAACCAACCCTTACAACAGAGAGCAAAATATTTCCAATAGAGCCTACACAAAGAGAGAGATATCAATCACACAACTTCACTAAAATGAATGTTGCTCCCAGCTTACTCAGAGAATGCTCCAGAGAATTGGTAAGCATAAATTAGACTCTTATAGCTATCCAGTGAGACAAGAAATACATCAAATGGATACCATATGAGGGAGAACCAATGCTAACAACTTAGGGGTAGAGAGTTGCAACACTGCCTGCGCACACACATAGATATGCCTACTAAAAGAAAACAAACAAGCAAGCAAGGGGGTTGCTTAAGCAAGGGGCTTGCTTATCACAACTCCAGCACTTAGTGCTCACTTTACATGAGCTAAAACTCCAAGAAGATGGCCCAAAAGAAGTCGGGATACATGCTCCTTTTATAGTGAGAGGTGTGCCCCTAAAATCTAGGAACTACCTTTCCAAATCAGCCTCCTAACTTGGAGGAATTAGTTGAGATGACTTGGGGAGTGGTTGAGTGACTTTTCTTGATGGAATCTCGTGGCTTTTGGCTTCCTTTGATTGCTCCACATGTCCATAAAAGATTCCCCACGAATTTTTAGCTTGAAGCTTGACTTTTAACACTCCCCCTCAAGCTTCAATTCTTCATCCTCATCCAAGCTCCTTCATGTTGATGCATTGCTTGAATTTTGAAATCTTCATCCCATCCAAAGCCTTTGTAAACATGTCCGCAACTTGGTCCTTGGTACCAATATGATGTACTGAAACTTCCTTGGATATCACCTTTTCCCTTATGAAGTGATAGTGCACTTCAATATGCTTGGTTCTAGCATGATAGACAGGGTTCGATGCTAGATGAATGCTACTCATGTTGTCACAAAAAATTGGATATGTGTCAACCTGCAAATTAAGCTCCATAAATAACTTCTTAATCCACATTAGCTCACATGTGACTTGAGCCAAAGCTCTATACTCAGCCTCGGTGGAAGATAATGCCACCGTGGGTTGCTTCTTTGAAATCCATGAGATGATCTTGCTACCTAGCATGACTAGGTAACCACTTGTACTCCTTCTATCTTCCTTCGAACCGGCCCAATCGGCATCGGAATAAGCTTTGACCTGCATATCATCATCAAATGAGTAGAACAATCCTTCATTTATAGTGGCTTTGAGATATCGCAACATTCTTCTTGCAGCTTGCAAGTGTGTAGTCCTTGGACTATGCATAAATTGTGATAACACTCCAACTCCATATGCTATGTCGGGCCTGGTTATTGTGGCATAATTGAAAGAGCCTACAATAGATCGATACAAAGTTACATCCTCTAATGGCTCTCCATCAATGGAGCTTAGCTTTACATTAACTTCCATGGGATTTGAAATAGGCTTGCAATGTAGCATCCCAAACCTCTCAAGTAGGTCTAGAATATACTTCCTTTGTATGAGCATAATACCTTCTTCTTTGTATACAACTTCAATGCCAAGAAAATACCTAAGATCTCCAAGATCAAAGATCCTAAACTCCTTTCCAAGCTTTGCCTTGATCTCCTCAATGCCCTTTGTATCATTACCTGTAATGATAAGATCATCTACATACACACACATGTAGACCACAAGTTCTCCTCTTTGTTTGATGAAGAGAGATGGATCCGCCTTGCATTGATTGTAACCACATTTGATCAAATAGTCCACCAATCTTTGGTTCCAAGCCCTTGGAGCTTGCTTTAGGCCATAAAGTGCCTTCTTCAACCTACAAACATGATGTGGAAACTCTTTATGAACAAAACCTAGTGGTTGCTCCATGTATACCTCTTCTTCCAAGTCTCCATTGAGAAAGGCATTCTTGATATCCAATTGGAAGAGCTTCCATCCTTTGCTAGCAGCCATTGCAATGAGTGTCCTAATGGTGCTCATCTTTGCCACGGGGCTGAATGTCTCTTCAAAGTCCACTCCATAGGTTTGTGCAAAACCCTTGGCCACCAATCTTGCTTTGAACCTAGAAATAGATCCATCTGAATTCCTCTTTACTTTATACACCCACTTATTACCTATTACCTTCATGTTCTCCTTCTTGGGCACTAGAGTCCATGTTTGATTTTCCTCAAGTGCGTCGATCTCTTCTTGCATTGCCTCTTTCCATTCGGTGTACCTGCTTGCATCTTCATAGCAATCGGGCTCATGATCTTCTACTACTTTGTTCATATATGCATAATGTGTTGCCATGTATGAATCATAAGTAAACCTTTGAGTTGGATACTTAACTCTAGAAGACTTCCTTTCTTCACCTTTTGGAGGAATAAACCTCCTTTGCCTTGGGAACTTGATCTCTTTCTTTGACGTGGCTTCTTTCTCCATCATGTGTCCTTCATCATCTTCAACTTCATTACCTTCTTCATCCAACTCCACCAATGTTGCTTTGCCTTTGTTGATTGATTGTGCTTCATAGCTTGATGAAGATCTCCCCCTCCATGGTGAGTTCATGCTTGAACTATCTTCATTGATGGAACACCTTGGGCCGCTTAGCTCTAGCTCGATTTGTTCTTCATCATGTCCATGCTTTTCTTCTTCATAGTCCTGCATACAATCATACTTCTTATACCAAGGGAGTAGCTCATCAAATGCTACATCCCTTGATATCCTCAAGTCCTTTGTGTTTGGGTTGAAGCACCTGTAACCTTTATGATCATTTGAATATCCTAGAAACACACACTTTTCTGCCTTTGGTTGTAGCTTGTGCCTCAATTCACTTGGCACATGTACATAACAAGTACATCCAAATATCTTCAAGTGGGAAAGATCAGGTTTCTTACCATAATAGGCTTGATATGGTGTCAAGCCATGGATCCTTGAGGTAGGAGCCCTATTCATTAGATACACGGCGATATTTGCTGCATCACTCCAAAACATGTTAGGTACATTCATCTCATTAAGCATTGCTCTAGCGATCTCGACAATGTATCTATTCTTTCTCTCTGCTACTCCATTTTGTTGGGGTGTGTACCTGCATGTTACTTGCCTCTTGATGCCTTGATCCATTAAAAAATCAGAAAACTCATTTGAGAAATATTCTCCCCCTCCATCGGACCTTAGCTTCTTGATATATGTACCTGTTTCCTTCTCTACCATTGCCTTGAATGCTTTGAAACATGTAAACACATCTGATTTGTTTTTGATGAAATAAACCCAAACCATCCTTGTGCAATCATCTATAAAAGTGACAAAGTACTTGTTACCTCCAATGGATTGCTCTTTCGTTGGCCCCCACACATCTGTATGTATCAACTCCAATGGATGTTGGCTTATGTACCCACTCTTCTTGAATGGAAGTCTCGCTTTCTTCCCTAGTTGACAAGATTCACATAAATGCTTCATACCTTGTCCTTGGAAGTTGGGAAGACCTTCAACCAGCCTCTTGAATTGCATTTCCTTCATTCTTTGTATGTTGATGTGACCTATCCTCTTGTGCCACAAGTCCAACTCCGAAATCCTCTTGTTTCCATATGTGAAGTAGACATGTTGAGTAGAATGAGAATTTACCTCCAAAGTGAAGAGTCTCCCTTGCTTCTTTCCTCTTGCTATGACCTTGTAACCTTGCTTAGGGTTCTCCACAAAGCATCCACCTTTGTTGAACCTTACTTGATAGCCTCTTTCAACCATTTGCCCAACGGACACCAAGTTCTTTGTGATGGTAGGTACATGCAAGACATCCTTGAGACATCTTCCTTCCTCCTTGTCATCCAAAGCTACATCTCCAACATGGGAGATCTCATGGGCTGTATCATCACCTGTTTCTACATGTCCTTTACCTTTGGGAACATGTAGATTAGTAAACCAAGAAGCATTGCAACTCATATGGTTGCTACATCCACTATCAATATACCAAGTGTTATCTACTTTGCTTGAATTCCCATTCATGTGCATCATCAAGAGATTGTCATTTTCTGAACTTGTAGAAGCATAATTACCTTGGCCTTTGTATGAAGAACCTTGATTATAGTTCCTTTGGTTTCCTCCTTGGTAGCAATCTCTAGCATAGTGGCCAAACTTGCCACATATGTAACATCCTTCGCCATCTTGATTCCTGTTTTGTTGATGTCGTCCTCCTCTTCCTCTTGATCTTCCTCTCCCTCTTTGTGATGAGGTGCCTTGGTCATGTCCTTGATTTCTTGAGTGGCCTTGCCTTCCTCCAAACCTTCCTTTGCCCCTTCCTTGTCCTTGTCTTCCTTTGCCCCTTTGATTACCTGCATAGAAAACTTGTGCATCTTTGCTTTTAGTTGAACTTCCACCTATGTTCATTTCTTCGGTGACCATGAGAGCAACCAATTGCTCAAAATCGGGAAGATTATCCCTTACATAAACTGAAGTGATGAAGGGTTTCCACTTCTCATCATCTCTCAAACCATTGAGAGTATAAGCCACAAGATCGTCATCGTCTACGTGGCTTCCAATGGATCCCAATGCATCTGATAACTCCTTGACCTTAAGTATGTAGTCATTTATGCTACTCCCTGAGCTCTTCCTAAGGTTGTTGAGGTCATTCTTGAGTTGGATCTTCCTTGCTTTGGTGCTTGTTGAATAAAGCCTTTCAAGTGTCTCCCATACCTTCATGCTTGAATCCAGGTCTTGGATATGGCCGATCATGCTATTGCTAATGTGTTGGGAAAGAATAAAGATAACCCTCTTGTCTCTTTCATTCCATTCCCTAAAGGCCCTTCTCTGGTCATTGGTTGGATTCTCATCCAACCTAGGTCTTGGTTCACTTCCACTAATCAACCCCCAAAGGCCCTTGCCCATAAGATAGTTGGAGACCCTAAATCTCCATGGTTGATAGTTACCTTTGTCTAGCTTTTCAATTTGAGTGTTGAAGTCTCCCATATCTAGTCTTTGATACTTGACCTAGCCCTTGGCTAATGCTCCAATGTGTGTAAAATGAAAATGAGGCTCTGAGGTTACCTCAATCCAAAGCTTTCCTTAGATGGACACCTTGTGCTCTTGCAAATTTGAGTAGAATAGCTCCCCCTTGATGTGAGCTACCTCCAAGAAGCTTTTGTTGATGCAACTCTTCAACCACCAACTCCAAGAGGTCTTCTTGCTTGTATGTGATACCTCCAAGATGCCCAAATGCTCTGATACCACTGATGGGGGAAGTATCTCAACCCCTAAGCAACGATGAAGCGCGACAGAGAGCAAAATATTTCCAATAGAGCCTACACAAAGAGAGAGATATCAATCACACAACTTCACTAAAATGAATGTTGCTCCCAGCTTACTCAGAGAATGCTCCAGAGAATTGGTAAGCATAAATTAGACTCTTATAGCTATCCAATGAGACAAGAATTACATCAAATGGATACCATATGAGGGAGAACCAATGCTAACAACTCAGGGGTAGAGAGTTGCAACACTGCCTGCGCACACACATAGATATGCCTACTAAAAGAAAACAAACAAGCAAGCAAGGGGGTTGCTTAAGCAAGGGGCTTGCTTATCACAACTCCAGCACTTAGTGCTCACTTTACATGAACTAAAACTCCAAGAAGATGGCCCAAAAGAAGTCGGGATACATGCTCCTTTTATAGTGAGAGGTGTGCCCCTAAAATCTAGGAACTACCTTTCCAAATCAGCCTCCTAACTTGGAGGAATTAGTTGAGATGACTTGGGGAGTGGTTGAGTGACTTTTCTTGATGTAATCTCGTGGCTTTTGGCTTCCTTTGATTGCTCCACATGTCCATAAAAGATTCCCCACGAATTTTTAGCTTGAAGCTTGACTTTTAACAGTCTGTGCCTCTGGCTGCTTCCAACAGCACATAATGTAAACAATAAATTATATAGGGATGTTTTTTTATCAACCCTTATTATTCATTCCATACTTCATGCTCATATCAATTTATCAAGTGCAAAGATATCTAGTGTTTTGAATTATTTGGGAAGGGATCAACCAATAGATTCTTCTCTATTCATTTGGATATGATGTGAATCCCACCATAGCAATGAGAACATGTTCTTATAGGTTAGAACATGAGGCTCGGGGGTATGCCTATAGTATATTATATATAAATTCATTTTTAAGGATGAACATCTTTCTAAAAGGGGGAAGAATGTTATAAACTAAAGTCTATGACACAAGTGCCTAGTCGATTCAGAAAAATCTGAAATCGGACATCGTGTAGTCACTTGTATGTATGGACAAAGATCTTGATACTAGACTTAAGAATATGTTCATGCTAAAATAACTGATCCACTTAGCCTAGTGGTTAATTCTTAAGGTTGGGAAGGAGGAGGTCTTGGTTTCGACCCCCATGAGGAGCATGCAGACAAATTTTTTACCAAAGAGCTCTAAAGCCTTGCAACTCGAGTTAACATGAGTTATCTTGGGTCTACAAAGACATAACTTGAGTGGCAAGTACACCTACCACTAGTGGACTCTCTTGGAAGATACTAAAGGATTGGTGGAGATCACACATGCACACGTGAACTCCAATTACATTTGTGGTCCTCATTGATTCGATTAGCTATTTATATAGGCATAAGGTTGGGAGGAGATTCATCTCTGTAGCACGTAGTGGTCCTTATGATCTTAGTTTGTTTCAACCACCACCGATAACTGAAGAAGATCTAGAAACCACATTGCGAGACACACATAAATATACACATGGACAAGCTAACCTTAACATACAAGCACATCATTACCACCAATCAAGTTTGCTAAGTGAAAGAAGACATTTTGGGAAGCAAGTGAGAAGATTGATGTGGTGTTAAGAACAAGAAGATGATGAAGAGGAATCTATACCTTAATGAACATCAAATATGGAAGAGAGTGATGGTTCACCAACCAAAAAACCACTAGTACCAAATCCAAACAATGATGGAACTTGGGAGGAGTTGAATCAAGCAAAGGACTTGTAGAAAGAGCCTCATCAAGAGCAACCTATAATAAGAACAACAAGTTGAGCCTATGGATGATTCACTAATTTGGTCACCTATGCCTTGCATGGATTTCACACTTCATATCAATCCTATCACCTCAAAAACAATAGTGTTTGTAAAAATTTCTAAAGAGGTCATGTCTAAGGAGTCTCTAAAAGAGCAGACTGAAGTGCCTTTGCTAATCAAAGTAGTTGCACAAGTAAGTTTAACCAAGGAATCAGTGCAAATAAGTTCAAATAAGGAAGCAACTATTCAAGTAAGCACCATTATTACTCTTGTGTCACAACTTGATGTGACTTTAAATTTTAGACAACCATTTAATGAGCTATTCCATAAAATGTGCGGCAACAAAGCCAGAACTAGTGAACTGCCATCAATTCTTATCTCTACCTAGGTAAATGTGGATGTGAATCAATCGAGACTAGTAGTTAGAATAATGATGCAAGGAGACATGGACACACGGATGATCATGATGGAGATAGATAAAAGTTTGGAAGAAGAAAATGTGAAGATCTTATAGTACAAAGAAACCAATGCAGAATTGTCTAAAGAAGTTTCCAGTTTTCAAAGAAAATAAGAGAAGATGAATAAAGAGATGGCTATAACCCTGAAATAGGTGGATTGCTTAATGTCTCAAAACACTACTTTATGGATTGATCAAAAGGAATTGACCTCCAAGTACAACAAATTATCTATGGAAAATGGGGAATTAAAAGTAAAATGCATAGCATTAGAGGTTGAGAAGGTGTCCATACTTGCAAGATCAAGGCTTTTGGAGTCCCAAGCAGCAAATTACATGGAAGAATCCAAGTAAATGAACAAAAGAAATGAGGAGTTGATGAAACCACACTTGTATAAACAAACACTTGATTTAACTAATGATCAAACTGCAAAACGTAATTCATTAACAAAAAAATTTGAAGAGCAAAGACATGAAGCACATTTTGCATGCCTTTAATATAGCTTTTGGAATAATCAGAGATCAAACTGATAGGTACATTAAGAAGTTGATGAGGAGACATTCGGATGCCTACTTAAAGTTTATTGTAAACAATTTAGCTATATATTTAAGCAGTTTAGTGAAGTAGGAACAATGTGGAGAAAGAAGTTTTTGGAAAAGAACCCTACATTGCATCCACATGTGCTGTAATGAATGCCCTATTGAGGATGAAAAATTTCAAGAGGAGCGACTTGTGGAGGACACGGTTCTAGTGGCTATAGAGAGCTTCAATGAGCAAGTTGAGAGCAACAACAAGAAGAAAAGAAGAATATGCAAAAAGAAAGGACTAGCCATTTAGTGAAAAAATAGTATATATGTAAATATGTTTGAGGTAAAGGTTGAAGATCTACCTAGAGCCCCATAAAGGCATGTGCCAGGCTCAATAGGATGTCTATTGATGTATTTAGCTAGTGATGTGTGTGAACACACTAGGACTATCGGGACACTTTTTTCCGCCGTTAGGAGTTTTTTTCCCCTTAGCTTGTATATATGCCTATAACCCTAACGGGTCACTTATCTTTGTACATTCCCTTGGTAATACATTCAGTATTGTGTGTTGTGCTCCAAGCTTCTTCTTCTTCCTTGTGCTATTTGCATGCTTCCTTAGACCTCAAACTCCAACAATTGGTATCAGAGTTGGTCACTGCTTCATCTAGGGCATCGTTGTCACCCCTCCGATCACAGTCTCAGAATCGCACGAATGCAACAACTATGCATGCAATTCATCTTTTTATGCCAAAGATATATAGAGGTTTTGGTTCTCCAGTATAAGCGGCTCAAAGTCTACCATAGGTTTAGTAGAGGTCAACATGGTACTTTTGTTCAACGTTTTGAGATACAACCATTTTTCTGCATCAGGGTATCTTAGTCAGTGGCCATGAATGAAAGAAGGGATGTATTCTATATGTTGGCTGTTGAGGATAAGTTGGATGTAACCAATTACCTATTATGGGCTTATATGATGTCTCATGTATTGGTTACAAAAGGATTATGGAAAATTGTACACGGTGTTGAAAAACATGCTATGACACCTACAAATACAGTTATTATTGAAGATGGTGATATTCTTCAGGTTCCTATTCGTGCTTTGTTTCTTGCCACACCTACTACAGACCAACTTCATTGGGATGGCATAGATGCTCAAGAACATGCATTGATACACTTACCACTTTATACCAGGCAACAAATGAGGCTTGTGTTGCTGACCTCCAAAAACAGTTGGCGAGTGAGCAAATGAATGAAGGAGATTCCATGGATATTTTTTTAACAAAGATCAAAGATTTGAAGGAGCAATTGATTTTTGCTGATGAAGTCTTGATTGACAGTTCACTTGTGCAGACTGTTCTAAATGGTCTTCTAGATTCATATCAAAGTTTTGCTTCTACTCTTTGATTGATGATGAAAGGCAATCCAAATGCCTGAACATTTGAGGAGTTAGTCTTTGTTCTATGCAAGAAGATCTGTCTAGGCAGAACAGGTCCATTATGCATGTTGTAGATCAAGCTCTCCTGGCTAATCAGAAGGGCAAAGGTAAATGGAGCTCATCTACTAGTAAGCAAAAATCTCCTAATTTTGCACAATCAAAGAAGGATGACAGAAACGAGAGAAAATAGATGAGCAAAAATTGTTTTGCAAATAATGTAAAGGAAATGATCATGTCATGAAGAGTTGCCCAAAACTAGTTGCAAAAGAAGCAAAGAAAAAAGAGGGTGGAATGGTTGTTGTAGAAGCCTCTATACCCAAATTAGAGTCTATAAATCTTGTGCAAAATGAAGAATGGGCATTTACTACTGTTATGACCCATCTTCTCATGAATAGTGTATGTCTACAGTAGACTCACATGTTTGGTACCTTGATAATGGGGCAATCAAACTACCCCTATAATGAATACTATCACATGCACCAACAACTCCTCTTATCCTACCATGGGAGTTGGTAAGATCATTTTCACTACTGGTAATGATAGTTCTTTTACATTATCGGCTAGTTTATTTGTGCTAAGGATCAAGAAAAATCTGTTATCAGTTTCATCATTAGCCAAGATTGGCTTGGTTGTGAAATTTGTTGATGATAGATGTACAATTCATGATCTAACAATCGGTGATGTCATTATTGCTTTTGGGATTTTATGTTGTGAACTATAGAAGCCCATAGGAAGATAGCACTATCTATGGAGGATTGAAAGGTAAAACATCTTGCTAATGTGCTTCATGTTCCAAATATAACAAAGAATCTGGTTTCTGTTGGACAAATAGTTGACCAAGGACTACAAGTCAGGTTCAATGCTGATGGGCTATATGTAGAAGAGTACAAACATGATGGAAGATTGATTTCCAAAGGAAACAAAGTGGGTAGGATGTTCACCTTAAATGTGAAAATTCTTGAAATGAATGCAGCCCTATTTGCAAAAGGTGCAGGAGTTATTGCTGATATAGAGATCTGGCACAAAATTGGACATGAGAATTTGCAGAGGCTGAAATTGATGTACTTAAAGGAGACTGCCAATGGACTACCAAATTTCAAGGTTGTAGAGATGCAAAAGGTATGTGCAACATGTCAATTTGGTAAACAATCAAGAGCATCATTTCTGCATGACAAGCATGTTCGTGAGAATGTGCTAGAAATAGTACATACATATGTTTGGGGTCCTACAAAGACCACATCTATGGGTGGCTGCAGGTTTTATGTTACTTTCATTGATGACCATGCACGCCAAGTATGGGTATTTTTCATGAAAGAGAAGAGTGAGGTGTTCACTCACTTCTTGAATTTTAAAGCAATGGTGGAAAAGTAGATAGGAAAGTATATTCAAACATTAAGGCCTGATGGAGGAGGCAAATACATGTCAAATGAGTTCAACAACTTTCTTAAAAGTCATGGAATTCAAGGTCAATTTTCATGCAGGTACGCACCACAACCGAATGTTGTTGTTGAATGCAACAATAGACATATTACAGAAATAGCAAGAGCTTTGATGTTAGAGAAGAATATGCCTCATTATTATCAAGGAGAAGCTATGCATATTGCTATATACATCATGAACACACCTCCGGCCGCTAATGTACATCAAGTTACACCTGAAGAGAAGTTTACAGGTAAAAAGCCAAACTTACTATGTATGAAAGTATTTGGCTGTATAACATATGTACATGTTCTAGATGAGTTGAGGACAAACATTGATCCAAAAGCAAAAAAATTTATCTTCATTGGGTAATCCCTTGAGCAAAAGGGGTATAAATTTCATAACCCACTCACATGACAAGTGATGGTAAGCAGAGATGTGGTGTTTGATGAAATGTCAAGCTTCTATGTAGATGCCAAAGATGGACTTGATCTTGAACCAAATGACAAGGAAAATGCTGAAAAATCAAGTGCAGAATCTCAAGTTTTGAGTGGACCAGATGTGTCACCAAGCAATAGTTCCAACTCAAATCCATGGAGTGGAAGATTGCATGGAAATTTCAATCCAGCAAATTCATCAACTACATCAAAGAAAGGTAAAGAAAAGCTTTTTGCTGGTAGTAAAACATCTACAGGTTTTGAAGACATTGATGGAGATTCAAGTGGTTCAGAAAAGAGCCTTGATGAGGAACTTGGATTGCCCTCTATGAAGAATCCATGAGTAAGAAAGGCACATGCAGATGATGCAAGGAGAAATGACCCAAGACCAAGAAGATCTGGAAGGGTGGAATTCAGTGCAAGGATTGACATATGATAGTTACATGGTTCATCATTGTGCCTACATGACTAGTAATATAAGATGCTGAACCTTCTTCTTTTGAAGATACAATTGGAAATGGCGATTGGAAAAAAGCTATGGATGAGAAGATGGTTGCACTTTATGGAAATGAAACATGGAAGCTGGTTCCATTGCCGCAAGGAAAGAAACCCATAGGCTTCAAGTGGGTTTACAAGGTAAAGCACAATGCTGATGGTAGCATAAGCAGATATAAAGCATGATTGGTAGCGAAAGGATATGCACAGACATATGGCATTGATTATGAGGAAATGTTCAGACCTGTAGCTAAAATGTCTACTGTCAAAGCACCTGTTGCATTAGCTACAATAAAAGGATGAACTTTTCATCAGATGGATGTGAATAATGCTTTCCTACACGATGAGTTACACGAAGAAGTATACATGGATCAGCCACAAGGATATGAAGATTCAAAGCACCTAGAATCTATTTACAGGTTGCAAAAGGCTTTGTATAGAATTAAACAAGCCCCTCGTGCTTGGCATACAAGGATTGCTGATTATTTGAGCACCATTGGATTTTCTATGTGCGATGCAGATCATTCATTATATGCAAGGAAGGATGATGATGGCATCACGATTGTGGCTATTTAAGTTGATGACTTGATTGTAGGAGGTGATAATGAAGTGAGCATTAAAGAGGTAAAGAAACTCCTTATGTAGGAATTTGACATGAAAGATCTTGGTATGATATGCTACTTTGTGGGCATTGAGCTTATATGTACAGAAACAGGTATGTGGATGTCACAAACGCAATATGCCTTGAGTATGCTCCAAAATTATGGTATGGCTGATTGTAAGCCAATATCTATGCCATTATATCAAAACTTGAGCTTGGATACTACATCAAGTGAAGCGTTCGAAAATGATATTATGTATAAGAAAATTATGGGAAGCTTGATATATCTCACAATTACAAGGCCTGATCTAAGCTATACTGTTGGACTCCAAAGTCAATTTATGCAAGTTTGTAGGAAGTCACATCTAGATGCTCTGAGGTGCACTCTATGTTATGTGAGTGCTACCTTGGATTATGCATTATTTTTTGAAGCTAGTGTAGACTTGTAGGTTCATGGATATACCGATGTAGATTGGGCTAGTATCATTCCAAATAGAAGATCTACTAGTGGTTTTCTATTCTCACTTGGCAGTGCAGCTATTACATGGATCATTAAGAAGCAACCCACTATTTCTTTGTCGAGTACAGAGGCTGAGTATAGAGGTTGCAGCATGTGAGGCATCATGGCTAGAGATGCTACTTGCAGATTTAGGTGTGGAAGTGCAAAAGCCTATCACCATCTATTGTGATAATCTTAGCAGTATACAATTAGCATGGAATCATATTTTTCATGCTAGAACAAAGCATATTGATGTACATTATCACTTCATCAGAGAGATGGTATTAGTAGGTGATATTGATCTTGTTTATCTGAGAATAGATGAGCAGGTTGCTGCTATTTTCACCAAAGCACTTGGAGCAGAGAAGCTGAAGAAGTTTTGGAAGATGCTTGGATTAGAGTACATGACATTGAGCTTGAGGGGGAGTGTTGTGATATCAAGATCAACATGTGGTGATCCAAGACGACACATATTACTTTTCCATTTCTCTGACATGTATAGTGGTTACACCAGTATATGTTAGGGATACTTCATTGAGCTTTACTAGATTTATCTACCGAGAGTGATGGCGCATTTGTTTTCTTGGAAGCTCACACATTTGTAGACATTAGGATTTTCCTTTTGTACTTTGCTTTATATATTGCACTTATTGTATTGTTGTTTTAGGCCATTCTTGTACATTCATTTTATGTAATAGAAGAAGAAGAAGAATAAGAAGAAGAAGAAGAAGAAGAAGAAGAAGAAGAAGAAGAAAAAGAAGAAGAAGAAGAAGAAGAAGAAGAAGAAGAAGATTATTCTTCCTTGCCTCAATCTGTGTGTGTGAGCTCTCTTCCTTATCTCCTTCCTTGTGACATAGTTCAAGATTCTCATGCTATGTGAGATGCAAAGCTTGGGCATGCACGCTTTGGTCATCTAATTTTTGCTAGTTTGCTACACCTCCAAAAATCTAAAATTGTGTCCTCTTTGCCCAAACTTGAGGCACCTCGTAAACATGTCTGTGAAGGCTGTATTTTGGGCAAAATGTAGCATTCCTCCTTCACAAAACATGGTTTAGCTGGAGCTAATCGTAGCTTGTTCAGAGTGATGTCTGTGGTCCTATGCAAACACCTTCTTTTGGGAAATATCTTTACTTTGTGACTTTCATTGTTGATTTTTCCACGCATGCATGGGTATATCTACTGAAAGCAAAGTTAGAAGTGTTTATATGCTTCAAACAGTTTTTGGTTTTGGCTGAAAATTTGTCACATGTAAAATGGGCACCCTCCGTTTTGATCAAGTGGGGAATATATGTCTTGTGATTTTGATGCATTTCTGGATAAACGTGGGATAAAACATCAGTGTATAGTGCCATATAGACCTAAATAGAATGGAGTTGTTGAAAGGAAGAACAAGACACTAACATAAGTTGTAATTAGAGTTAAGATAGAAAGGTGGATAACTATTATTTCTTTATCTATACCATACAACATAATGTAGAAAATCCATAGTTAACATTCCAATATAATATTATTAGTTCAGCCTATAATATCGCTTATGCGAAACAAGGAATTCAAAGCATTATACTTACAAAATATTGATATGTCATTCCATTCATGTATATTGTAATTGTTTTCCATTCACATAAATGTTAACTACAATAGCAATGAAAACAATTTACCTCAAAAAATGGAGTCTTGTGCAATCATGTAAGACCATTTGATGTATGTGATATTTGAGGTTTAGAAGATATTACTAAGTATTCATGTCGTTCAACCAACATGAACAAACCAAGACCTAATAGTTGCTCTCGGTAGTTATAGTAAGTGAAAACATAAAGCCTTTTTTTCACATAGAGATTATAAACCTTTTATAATTAACATAATACCCATAGTCAATGTCTATATGTCTAAAACTGAAGTAACACACTATGACAATACATACCTTGTCCAATTGAAGTGTTTTTCTTATGTACTTCCCTCTCTCTCTCTCTCTCTTTGTGTGTCTCGATGTCCATCAAGTTGAATTGACCTGAATTCTACTTAAAAATAGTCTCAATGATAGTGTTCTTTGCAATGCCTTCATACTAGCCTCCACGTAGTAGTCATTCAATCATTCACTCCATGCACAACAAGGCAACTATTTCATTCCACATAGCAACATTTGAAAAAAACATTAAATATAAAAGTATTATGTGCTTTTTTTGTTGCATTCTTTTCAAAAAATCGTGTGCAAAAAAATAAAAAATCTTATATGCAAATACTACATGATGAATGCAATTGATAGTGATTCAATTAGAAGCGCCTTTGAAACATAGTAAACATATGAACAAATTGATGGTGAGAAAATTAAAATATATGAAAAAAAATCAGCCTTAAAATCAGCAATATGCTTCTCAATAGGACCAGTGAGCAGCATGTCATCAACATAGACAACAATGATTAGAAGCACATCATTAGCACGCTTAACATATAAGGTGCTTTCAGTTGGACTGTTCTCAAGACCATGTGCAATCAGATAGGCATGTATCTTCTCATACCAAGCACGTGGTGCTTGCTTTAAACCATATAATGCCTTCTTTAACCTGTGCACCTAGTTTTCATGCCCTTCCTACACAAGGCCATGGGGCTGAAAAACATACACTTCTTCATGCAAGTAACCATTCAGAAATGCAGTTTTAATGTCCAATTGATGTACATTCCAACCATGATGAGCTCCAAGTGCATAGATTCTACGAACAGTAGTCATTCGGCAAGTAGGTGCAAAGGTCTCATCAAAATCAATGCCTCTTTCCTACGCATAACCCTTTGCAACAAGTCTAGCCTTATACCTATCAACTGTACCATCAGGCTTACGCTTCAGATTGTATACCCACTTAGTCCCAATGGCCTTCTTGCCAGGAGGCAAGTCACATAAAGACCAAGTACCATTCTTCATTATAACATCATATTCAGACTGCATAGCAACCATACAAATTCTTGAATTTAATGCTTCATCAAACAAAACAGGCTCATTCTCATCATAGAGACTAGATGCAGCCATAGCATAGCAATCTGATGAAAAAGAGGCAATATGAGAGCTTGAACGAGTACGATATGACAAAGGTGCATCCAATTTGCTGTCACACAAAGTCTGCACCAGCCATTTTGGCATAGTTTTTTCCTGCTCAATATCAGCTCTCTCATCAACTAGTGCATCATGTAAATCTACATCAGAAATGGAATGATTTGCATCATCACATGAAACCTGCAAAGGCTAAGAAGTTTTCTCATTGGGACCATCACTAGACTCTCCACCTATAAAAAGAGGTAGCAAAGTATCATACATGTCTTTGGAGCTAACAAATGTCTCCTTAGTACATGAAAGAAATGACTGAATAGCATCTTCCATAAAAATAACATCACGACTAACCAGAATGCATTTAGTCTGTGGATGATACAGATGATAGCCTTTACTTTCAGAATTGTACCCAACAAAAATACATTTTACAACTTTATCATCCAATTTTCTGCGATGTTGTTAGGCACTAATGCATATGCCAAACAACCAAAAACACGCAGATGAGCAACTGATGGCTTGCGATCATGCCAAGCCTCATATGGAGTGATAGACTGCAGCGCTTTAGTGGGATACCTGTTAAGTACATATGATGCACACATGATAGCCTCAAGCCAGAAACCATGTGGTAAAGCCTGTTGATATATTTAGGTAGTGATGTGTGTGAACACTCTAGGACCGCCGGGGCACTTTTTTCCCTCTTTAGGAGGTTTTTTTCCCCCGGCTTGTATATACGCCTATTGCCCTAATGGGCTACTTATCTTTGTACATTCTCTAGTAATACATTCAGTCTTGTGTGTTGTGCTCCAAGATTCTTCTTCTTCCTTGTGCTGTTTGCGTGCTTCCGCAGACGTCTAACTCCAACAATTGGTATCAGAGCAGGTCGTTGCTTCTTCTAGGGCGCCATCGACACTCCTCCGTTTGCAGTCTCAGATTCGCACAAAATTTGGTGAGCATACTCAGGGTGTTTCCGAGATCAAAACGGCTTCGCTCTGTGGTGCCGAAATCGCGATCTGAGCTCGTTTCAGCCTCCGAACGCACTATCGCAGTGCTTGTGTAGGCTATTTTGTCCTTTTGTGCCAAAGGTATATACCAGTTTCTGTTTGCCAGTTTAAGCGTCTTGAAGTCTGCTACAGGTCTAGCAGAACTCGTCTGGGCAGTTCTGTTCAACTTTTTGAGATATAGTCAATTTTCTGCATCAAGGTATTTTAGTCACCGGCCATGGCTGAAAGCAGTGATGTATTCCGTATGTTGGCTGTTGAGGATAAGTTGGATGGTACCAACTACCCATTATGGGCTTATATGATGCGACATGTACTGGTTGCAAAAGGATTGTGGAACATTGTGCAGGGTGTTGAAAGGCGTCCTGTTACACCTGTAACGACAGGTGCTGCAAATACAGGTGTTGGAGCTGATGAAGATGGTGTCGAAGATGATATTCCGCAGATTCCTGTTCGTGCTGCTGTTTGTGTTGCACCTACTACAGAGCAGATTCGTTGGGATGGCAGAGATGCCCAGGCACATGCATTGATAGCTTTGTCTGTCAAACGTGCCATTATTCCTCACATTCGCTCTTGCAGAACAGCAAAGGATGCTTGGGATACACTTACCACTTTGTACCAGGCTAGGAATGAGGCTCGTGTTGCTTACCTCCGAAAACAGTTGGAGAGTGAGCACATGAATGAAGGTGATTCGATGGACAGTTTTCTTACAAAGATCAAAGACCTAAAGGAACAATTGATTTCTACTGATGAGGTTATACCAGATAGCTCACTTGTGCAGACCGTTCTGAATGGCCTTCCTGATTCATATCAGAGTTTTGCCTCTACTCTTCGATTGATGATGAAAGGCAATCCGAATGCCTTGTCATTTGAGGAAGTAGTCTCTGTTCTGTTGCAGGAAGATCAGTCCAGGTAGAACAGGTCCATTATGTGTGTTGAAGATCAAGCTTTCTTGGCTAGTCAGAAGGGCAAAGGAAAATGGAGCTCTTCTACTAGTAAGCAGAAATCTGCAAATGCTGCACAATCGAAGAACCAGGATAAAGATGAGAAGAAATCAGAAAAGCAGAAATTGTTCTGCAAGTACTGTAAAGGAAATGATCATATTATAAAGAACTGTCCAAAACTGGCTGCTAAAGAGGCAAAGAAGAAAGAGGCTGGAATGGTTGTTGTAGAGGCCTCTACACCAAAAACAGAGTCTGCAAATCTTGTGCAGGAAGAAGAATGGGTGTTTACTACTGTCTGCAGTTTTGACCCATCTTCTCATGATCAGTGCATGTCTGCAGTAGACTCAGATGTTTGGTACTTTGACAGTGGGGCAACCAAACATATTACCTCGCAGCGCAGTTTCTTCTCTTCACTCGAGCCTGCCTCTACAGGGAATACTGTCACATGCGCCAATAACTCCTCTTATCCTGTTATGGGAGTTGGTAAGATCATTCTGACTACTGCTGATGGTAGTTCTTTCACTTTGTCAGATGCTTTATTTGTGCCAGGGATCAAAAAGAACCTGTTATCAGTTTCTGCATTAGCCAAGATTGGCTTGGTTGTGAAATTCGTTGATGACAGGTCTACAGTCCATGATCTCTCAAATGGCGATGTGATTATTGCTTCTGGCATTTTATGTCGTGGGCTGTATAAGCTCATAGACTATGAAAAATCTGTGAATGATTCGGCATGTGCAGTTCATGATTCTCAGGCTATGTCAGATGCAAAGCTTTGGCATGCACGCTTTGGTCATCTGAATTTTGCTAGTTTGTTACGCCTGCAGAAATCTAAAATGGTGTCCTCTTTGCCCAAACTTGAGGCACCTGGAAAACATGTTTGTGAAGGCTATATTTTGGGCAAAATGCAGCGTTCTTCCTTTCCAAAAGATGGTTCAGTTCGGGCTATGCAGAAATTGCAGCTTGTACATAGTGATGTCTGTGGTCCTATGCAGACACCCTCTTTTGGAAATTACCTTTACTTCGTGACTTTCATTGATGATTTTTCCAGGCATGCATGGGTATATCCACTCAAAGCAAAGTCCGAAGTGTTCATGTGCTTCAAACAGTTTTTGGTTTTGGCTGAAAATCTGTCAGCATGTAAAATGGGCACCCTCCGTTCTGATCGAGGGGGGGAATATATGTCTTCAGATTTTAATGCATTTTTGGCTGAACGTGGGATAAAACACCAGTGTACAGTGTCGTATACACCTCAACAGAATGGAGTTGCTGAACGAAAGAACAGGTCACTCATGGAGATGGCGAGGTGCATGGTCAAAAGTCAGGCTTTACCACATACTTTCTGGCTTGAGGCTGTCATGTGTGCAGCATATGTACTAAACAGGTGTCCCACGAAAGCGTTGCAGTCTATCACTCCATATGAGGCTTGGCATGGCCGCAAGCCATCTGTTGCTCATCTGCATGTTTTTGGTTGTTTGGCATATGCATTAGTGCCTGAACAACATCGCAGAAAATTGGATGATAAGGCAATAAAATGTATTTTTGTTGGGTACAGTTCTGAAAGTAAAGGCTATCGTCTGTATCATCCACAGACTAAACGCATTCTGGTTAGCCGTGATGTTGTTTTTGTGGAAGATGCTATTCAGCCATTGCTTTCATGTACTAAGGAGACATCTGTTAGCTCCAAAGACATGTATGATACTTTGATGCCTCTTTTTACAGGTGGACAGGCTAGCGCTGGTCCTAATGAGGCAACTTCTCAGCCTTTGCAGGTTTCATATGATGATGCAGATCATTCCATTTCTGATGCAGATTTACATGATGCACTTGTTGATGAGAGAGCTGATATTGAACAGGCAAAAACTATGCCAAAATGGCTGGTGCAGACTTTGCGTGACAGCAAATTAGATGCACCTTTGTCATATCGTAGTCGTTCAGGCTCTCATAGTACCTCCTTTGCATCAGATTGCTATGCTATGGCTGCATCTAGTCTCTGTGATGAGAATGAGCCTGTTTCTTTTGATGAAGCACAAAATTCAGAAAATTGGATGGCTGCTATGCAATCTGAATATGATGCTATAATGAAGAATGGTACACGGTCTTTATGTGACTTGCCTCTTGGCAAGAAGGCCATTGGCACTAAGTGGGTATACAAGCTGAAGCGTAAACCTGATGGTACAGTTGACAGGTATAAGGCTAGGCTTGTTGCAAAGGGTTATGCGCAGGAAAGAGGCATTGATTTTGATGAGACCTTTGCACCTACATGCCGTATGACTACTGTTCGGAGCATTTGTGCACTTGCAGCCCATCATGGTTGGAATGTACATTAGTTGGACATTAAAACAGCATTTCTGAATGGGACTTGCATGAAGAAGTGTATGTTTTTCAGCCCCGTGGCTTTGTGCAGAAAGGGCATGAAAACCAGGTGTGCAGGTTAAAGAGCGTTATATGGTTTAAAGCAAGCACCACGTGCTTGGTATGAGAAAATACATGCATATCTGATTGCACATGGTTTTGAGAACAGTCCAACTGAAAGCACCTTATATGTTAAGCATGTTAATGATGTGCTTTTGATCATTGTTGTCTATGTAGACGACATGCTGCTCACTGGTCCTCTTGAGAAGCATATTGCTGATTTCAAGGCTGATTTGCATGCCTCATTTGAGATGTCTGATTTGGGGCATTTGCATCACTATTTGGGCATTCAGTTTATGCAAGTTGATGGTGGAATGGCTTTGTGTCAAATGAAATATATTGACACATTATTGCAGCGTTTTGGCCTTGAAGACTGTAAGCCTATTGCCACTCCTATGGAGACAGGTTTACGATTGAGTCTTCATGATGCTGGAGATGCATTTGATGCTGTTCTCTATCAGCAGGCTGTTGGATGCTTGATTTACTTATGCATTACTCGGCCAGATATTCAGTTTGTTGTCTCACAGATGAGCAGGTTTATGCATTGCCCAGAAATCACGCATTGGAAAGCGGTTAAGCGCATCTTTCGCTACTTGAGTGGTACTCGGCTACTTGGGTTGTTTTATCCCAAGGGGGAATCACTACCGCCAGATTTGCATGCTTTTTCTGACTCAGATTGGGCTGGTTGCTATGACACTCGTGTGTCCACCAGTGGTTTTTGCTTCATGCTTGGTAGCTCATGTATATCTTGGTTGAGCAAGAAGCAGCCTACTATGGCCACTTCCAGTTGTGAGGCTGAGTATAGGGCAACTTTCACAGCGATTGTTGAGTGTGTGTGGCTCAGACACCTTATGGCTGATTTGGGTGTTGGCCAGTCTTCTGCCACCACCATCTTCACTGACAGTCAGAGCGCATTGGCAGTTGCGAGGAACCCTGTGTTCCATGCTCGCACTAAGCACATTGAGGTGCATTATCACTATGTCAGGGAGAGGTTCTCTGCTGGGGAGATCAGCTTGGCATATGTGCCCACGTAGGAGAACATTGCAGACCTTTTCACAAAGGCTCTGCCTAGGGAGAAGTTTGAAGCTTTCCGCAAAGCTTTGGGCTTACTTCCTTTTGTGGAGTGATTTCCACATAGCTCGGCACTTCCTTATACATGAGTGCCAGCTCCTTGTTCACCGCATCACTCCCAGGGGGGATTTGTTGATATATTTAGGTAGTGATGTGTGTGAACACTCTAGGACCGCCGGGGCACTTTTTCCACTCTTTAGGAGGTTTTTTTCCCCCGGCTTGTATATACGCCTATTGCCCTAATGGGCTACTTATCTTTGTACATTCTCTAGTAATACATTCAGTCTTGTGTGTTGTGCTCCAAGCTTCTTCTTCTTCCTTGTGCTGTTCGCGTGCTTCCGCAGACGTCTAACTCCAACAAAGCCTGACTCTTGATTATAAACCTCGCCATCTCCATGAGTGACCTGTTCTTTCATTCAGCAACTCCATTCTATTGAGGTATATATGGCACTGTACACTGGTGTTTTATCCCACGTTCAGCTAGAAATGCATTAAAATCAGAAGACATATATTCCCCCCCTCGATCGGAACGGAGGGTGCCCATTTTACATGCTGACAGATTTTCAGCCAAAACCAAAAACTGTTTGAAGCACATGAACACTTTGTACTTTGCCTTCAATGGATATACCCATGCATGCCTGGAAAAATCATCAATGAAAGTCATGAAGTAAAAATAATTTCCAAAAGAAGGTGTCTGCATAGGACCATAGACATCATTATGTACAAGCTGCAATTTTTGAGTAGCCCGAACTGAACCATCTTTTGGAAATGAGGAAGGCTGCATTTTGCCCAAAATATAGCCTTCACAAACATGTTTTCTAGGTGCCTCAAGTTTGGGCAAAGAGGACACCATTTCAGATTTCTGCAGGCATAGCAAACTAGCAAAATTCAGACTACCAAAGTGTGCATGCCAAAGTTTTGCATCTGACATAGCCTAAGAATCATGTACTAGACATGCCGAATCATTCAAAGATCTTTCATAGTCTATGAGCTTATACAGCCCACGGCATAAAATGCCAAAAGCAATAATCACATTGCCATTTGACAGATCATGAACTGTACGCCTATCATCAATAACTTTCACAAGCAAGCCAATCTTGGCTAATGCAGAAACTGATAACAGGCTCTTCTTGATCCCTGGCACATATAAAGAATCTGACAAAGTGAAAGAACTACCATTCGCAGTAGTCAAAAGGATCTTACCAACTCCCATAACAAGATAAGAGGAGTTGTTGACGCATTTAACAGTATTCCTTGTAGTGCAGGCTCGAGTGAAGAGAAGAAACTACGCTGCAAGGTAGTATGCTTGGTCGCCCCACTCTCAAAGTACCAAACATCAGAGTCTACTACAGACATGCACTACTCATGAGAAGATGGGTGAAAACTGCAGACAGTAGTAAATCCCCATTCTTCTTCCTACACGAGATTAGCAGAGTCTGTTTTTGGTGTAGAGGCCTCTACAACAATCATTCCAGCCTCTTTCTTCTTTGCCTCTTTAGCAGCTAGTTTTGGACAGTTCTTTATGATATGATCATTCCCTTTAAAGTACTTGCAAAACAATTTTTTCTTTTCTGATTTCTTCTCATCTTTATCTTCCTTCTTCGAATGTGCAGCATTTGCACATTTCTGCTTACTAGTTGAAGAGCTCCATTTTCCTTTGCCCTTCTGACTAGCCAGGAAAGCTTGATCTACAACACACATAATGGACGTGTTCTGCCTAGACTGATCTTCCTGCAATAGAACAAAGACTAAATCCTCAAATGACAAGGAATTTGGATTGCCTTTCATCATTAACTGAAGAGTAGAAGCAAAACTTTGATATGAATCAGGAAGACCATTCAGAATGGTCTGCATAAGTGAGCTACCTGGTATAACCTCATCAACAAAAATTTAATGGTCCTTCAAGTGTTTGATCTTTGTTAGAAAAATGTCCATAGAATCACCTTCATTCATGTGCTCACTCTCCAAATATTTTCGGAGGTAAGCAACACGAGCCTCATTCCTAACTTGGTACAATGTGGTAAGTGTATCCCAAGCATCACTAGCTGTTCTGCAAGAGCGAATGTGAGGAATAATGGCACGTTTGAAACACAAAGCTATCAATGCATGTGCCTGGGCATCTCTGCCATCCCAACAAATCTGCTCTGTAGTAGCTGCAACAAAAATTGTAGCACGAAGAGGAATATGTAGAATATCATCATCTTTGACACCTTTTGCATCAGCTTCTATACCTACACTTGTAAGAGTTGTAGGTGTGATAGGATGTTTTTCAACACCTTGCACAATGTTCCACAATCCTTTTGCAACCAATACATGTCGCAACATATAAGCCCATAATGGGTAGTTGATACCATCCAACTTGTCCTCAACAGTCAACATAAGGAATACATCACTGCTTTCAACCATGGCCTGTGATTAAAATACCTTGATGCAAAAAATTAACTGTATCTCAAAAAGTTGAATGGAAATGTCAAGATGGATTCTGCTAGACCTGTAGTAGAGTATGAGATGCATATACTGGCGAAGAGAAACTAGTATATACCTTTGGCACAAAAAGATGAAATAGCCTGCACAAGCATTGCGATAGTGCGTTCGGAGGCCAAAATGAGCTCAGATCGCGATTTCGGCACCATACAACAAAGCTGTTTTGATCTCGAAAACATGCTGAGTATGCTCACCAAAATTCATACGATTCTGAGACTGCAAACGGAGAGGTGTCGGTGATGCCCTAGATGAATCGACGACCTACTCTGATACCAATTGTTGGAGTTAGACGTCTGCGGAAGCACGCGAACAACACAAGGAAGAAGAAGAAGCTTGGAGCACAACATACAATACTAAATGTATTACTAGAGAATGTACAAAGATAAGTAGCCCATTAGGGCAATAGGCATATATACAAGCCGGGGGAAAAAAACCTCCTAAAGAGGGAAAAAAGTGCCCCGGTGGTCCTAGTGTGTTCACACACATCACTACCTAAATATATCAGCAATGAGGAGTAAGAACCATCTGAGTATCCTTCTTGTTTGAGAAGGTTTGTTCACTAAGTATAACAAAGCTTGATGATCCACAACAAATTTAAAATTGTTAGCCAATTGATAATGTCTATATTTATTTAAAACAAACACCATTCCTAAAACTTCTCTTTCAGTTGTGGTGTAGTTTTCCTCAACTTGATTTAATTGTCTGCTTGCATAGGCAATGGGAAAATCTACTTTTCTTCCTCTATAGGTTGTGTTAAAACACACCCTAAGGCAAAATTAGAAGCATCCACATGTACATGAAATATCACATCCCATTGTGGTGTTTTTAGTATAGGTGTTGTGACCAAACAAGTTTTTAGGGTTTCGAAGGCTTTGTCACATTCATTGGTCCACTCAAATTTAGTGATCAATGCATACAAAGGTTTACCAATATCTGCAAACTTGATCCAAATTTCCTATAATAACTACAATGTCCCATAAATGTCTGCAATTCCTTCACATTTGTTGGCTTTGGTAGATTTACTATAGCTCTTATCTTTTCTTCATCAATTGATATTCCATTCTTTGAGACTATGTGTCCGAACATGCTTCCTTCTCTGACAACAAAACACTTTCTTTTTGGGCTTAGACACACTCTGTAAGTTCTACATTTTTTTAATATATTCTCCAGGTCTTGTAGATGGTCTACTCTTTGATTAGAAAAAGTGCATAAATCATCTACATAAATTTCCATTATGCTCCTTAGAAAATCTTTAAACACATGTCACATCAACCTTTGGAATGTGGCAAGTGCATTTGTCAAGCCAAAAGGCATAACCCTAAATCCATAGACTCCCCATTTAGTTGCAAAGGCAATCTTGTGTTGATCTTCTAATGCAATAGGTACCTGGTTATAGCTTGAAAATCCATCCAAGAAGCTATACACTTCTTTTCCAGCAACTTTATCTAGTAGATGATTTGTTATTGGTAGTGGGTAACTATCTCTGATAGTTGCAACATTAACTTTTTTAAGATTTATGCGAACCCTAAGTTTGTCACTCTTCTTTGGAACCACAGCTATTGGAGATTTCCATTTTGTGTGCTGAATTTCATAGATGAAATTGGCAGTCAACAATTTATATATTTCCTCTTTAATCTTTGCAGAGTATTTATCATTGTATGTATAATTCCTTTGCTTACTAGGTTTTGCATATGGTGCAATAGGTATTTTATGCACACAGATATTGGGATCTATACCTTTCAAATCTTTGTAGCTATAGGCAAATACATCTCTAAATTCTCGGAATAGTTTGATTAACTCTTCTTCTTCCTTTTTTTCCATGTCATCTGCTATCACTATATGTCTGTCTTCTTCCTCTTCTCTAGCTACCATGATTTTTTTTGTTTCTTCTTGGCTGTGATAAGAATCTCCTTTTTTCTTCTCTCATAGGTTTCAAATTGAGCAATAATCTCTCCTCAACCCTCGTATTTCTTGAAAGTAGGTGGAACATCAAATTTTTCTTCTTCCTCCTCCTTAACATCAGTTTTTTTAATATTTTGAATTACTTTGTGAAGTTTGTTGTTCTGGCTCCTCCTAGTGATTGAAGTTATTATATTTTCCTAAAATTTTATCATTGATTACATCTCTTGCTTGAACTTCCTCTAAATATGAGTTTTTATTGCTAACTTTTTGGATGTGTTTCTCTATTTTGAATGAAAGATTTCCTTCCTCAATTCTTATCATTCTCAATCTTATATAGAAAATATCACACCCTTCTTCATTTTGAAAATTTATTTCCACATGTTCTTCATTAGCTACATCTAAGGCATATAGTATCTGACTCCATCCATATGGTTCAAAATCTTTATCATTAAATGTTTGTGGTATGTACCTTGTATGTTATATCTTCCTTTCATTTATGCAGTCTTCTTTTCTTAAAAGAAATCTTTTGGGCAATTTCCTAGTTGTAGAAGGAAATTTTACTATTGCAAAGGTGTGTTCAATTTTCAATTTCATAGATTTCTATTATCACTTTCTCCCATATTCCTAGTGGTGTTTCCAAGTTCTCTTTGTCATGATGATTACACCAGCTCCATTGTCTAAAATGGCATTTGTTTGTTTTTCACCAAAATGGACTGAGAGTATGGTATTTCCCTCTTCTGCTTCATAGTATCTCCCAATTTTATCTATGGGTATTTGCATGTAGCTCTCTATCTGTATTAGTACTACATATTTCTAATGATTTTGTTAAGAGACTCTAGAAGTGAGCATTTTCCTTAATTATTTCTCTTAAAGTCCATTGGCATAGAATCTTGCAATGATCAAATAATCTCAGTTGCATTTTCAACAATATGTCCTCTTCATCTTGTGATTTTCTCTTTTATTCCTCTTGTTTCTCGTTGTGTGTTTCGTGCTGCTCTTGTATCTTCTCTTTTAACAACTCCTATCATACTTTATCTTGTATACTTCATTTGCTTTTACTTGGTTTTTTTGTATTCTCTTGCTCAAGTAATTGCTTGGTTTTTGGTATCACTTCCTTACATAGTATCATTCTTTGTCCTTCCAAGTCAGGCTTGGGTTATACTTTTTCATGGTGTGCAATACTTGGTCCTTCCTCTAACCTTGCTTTGTATGCCTTCATTAAAGCCTCCAATTGCTTTGATAATTTTTTTATATGGGTACAGTTCTAATTTTGTGTTAGATCTTGATCTTGCACTGTCTTTTGAATGTTGGTCTGTGTCTTTTTTTTTTATCTCTTCTAATTTTTTCTCCCATTTGGCCTTTTGTTTAGCTCTCCTTTATTTCCATGAACAATTCCTTTTCGATTCACTTTTATACTCTTCTCATGTTATTTTCTGTTCTCTTGCCTATGCTCTTGTCACTACTTGTATGGGTGTTACTTGGTTTTGCTCATCTTCTATATTTTCTAGAATCTCCACTAATTTTCAAGGGATGTGGGAGTTTATGTTTTGTTTTTGTGGATTTTTTGGGCAATCTTTAATTAAGTGGTGTCTTCCACAATCCTTACTCTAAGCTCCTTCTACTCTCAAAGTAGGTGGTTGAGTGCCTCCCCCACACCTATAACAAGTCAGCTTCTGTGTTGTTCTGAATTGAGGTTTTGGGTTTGACATATAATTGTTGGTTATATGCATGAAGGTTGTGGCATCCATTTCAACTCTCCCATTCCCCAAATCTAATGCTTGAAGTTTAGATTCCTAATCATAAGTGAAATCCCAACTATATTGTTCAGAATAATCCTCTCAATGGCTATTGTACTCTTTTCAATAAAAAAATGAGATTTTGAGAAATCACGATTCTCTTCTGAGAATCGCAATTTCGAGACTCAAAATCATTTTTTTTCCACTCACAATCGTGTTTTTATACGATTATGAGTTTTTGCGATTTTGAGGTTAGAATCGTGAAATTTCAAACTTGACAATTGCGATTTTCAAACACAAATGTGATTGCTCACAATCGTGAAAATCACGATTTTCACTGAAAATCATGTTTTTGACATAGAATCGTGATTCTGTGTATTTTTTTACAAAAATTTTCATGTACTATTTTTTTGTTTTCTTACCCCAACTAGACGCACCTTTTCAAAATAATGCCATGCAATAAAATAAACTTATAAAAAATTTATCTTTTCATCATGCAAATGCATTTTTTTTGAAAATTGTGATTCTGTAAAAATTGATTTTAATCAAATTTTTTTGCAAAAATTTTATTAGCCAAACATATTATATAGTCCAAAAAAACTTTTTTACCTTGATTCGAATAGATCCCAACTATTGGAAATGACTTGCTTGCTAAACATGATTCTGATGCTCTCTCTCTCACTCACTCACTCTCACTTTCACAATTGAAATATGTGTGTGTGTGTATTGATTTTCTTTCCCCAAACAAAAAGTGAACAATTTATCTACGGTTTCATGTAAATAAAGCTAAAACCTGATAAAGAAAGATGGGGATCTTGTAATTTGAGATTAGAGAACAACATGCAACTCTTTGCTTATCCTCCTAAACAAAATGAATGAAGTAATATTTCCCAAAGATAAACACACTCACCTTTTGATCATTGCACACTTGATAATTCAAAATGACTTTGTAAAAGTGTTTCTTACCATCAAAATTGGAAGATCTAGCAAAGGCCCAAAGCTCCAATGGTTGAAAGCTTTGCTTATTTCCCTCACAACAATGCCAAAAATGTTTGTTGTACTTTGGATTTGTCCTCTCCAACCATTATAGTATAAAGGAAATGACAACCTTATACATTTTAAATTGTCAATTTGGGAAATTTTCTAATACCACAACCCCTTCCTTATTAATGGAATCCAAGATTTGTCAACAAGATCACTTTCAATAGAGATTTCACAACTTTTAGTGAAAATTCTACGTTTTCTTGTAATTAGAGCTACAAGAAAGCTTTTGAATGTTTTTTATGCCTAAAGTGTGTCAGTTTTTATAACCAAGGGGTTACTAACATCAAACTTTAATTTCAATACATGTACCACAGAGATGAGACAATCATGATTCTGATGGAACCACACAGTCAATTTGAATAGCACTTTGCAAGATTGTAGAGACTCATTAGGATGAAATAGACTTAGATTATCATGAAACACTCAAAGAACAATTGATCACCAAGACAATGATAATTGATCACAAAATCATCAATAAATCACCATGAAAGCTAAGTGAAGATATTTAGAGAAGATAGACAAGAGCTCTCAAGTTCTCATTAATAATCCAAGTACAAAATGATCAACCCCCAAAAATAAGTCATAATTTAACTTATATAATTTTCCAAGTTTCCTCTTTCACACTTGAAAATAGGTCCTCTAGACTTCTAATCTAATTTTCTACTCACTTGAGAGCTCTAAAAATTCTCAAAAAATTACATAAGTTACTTCTACTCTTGCGGAAGACTCTTCCTCATTTTTACATCCATTCGAGCTTTCTATTTTTCAAAATTACAATTTTTACAAAACAATTCTTTGTCAAAAAGGTGTTCTTCCAACACACACACATGCATGTGCACACACACATACACACACACGATATATATATATATATATATGCACACACACACACACACATTAGCAAGCACCCAGTCCCACCATTGTCCCATTGAAACCTCGAATCTCGTTGAGACTCCCACGAGGTAGAAAATTTGCCCACTTGGGAGCTCCCTACAACCCCAATCAATAAGAAACTAAGGTGGCTATCCCATCAAGGATTTAAAAGCAAACTTAGAGTGGTCTATTCTAGGACTAGATGCTTCATAGAAGGTATCCATGTAGTGCTAGAAGATGGCAATGAAATTATGATCATTATGGAGAAAATTATCAGTGTTAATAGCAAATAATTTCATAATCATCAGGTCGTGACTAAATGAAATTGAGAGTCCATGTATTTGGCCATTGTTACCATAATAATTTACAAGAAAGCTAAGCCCATCAATTGCAATGACAAAAAGGAGCGACGTCAATGGGTCAACCTCTTTGGATAGAGCATTTTATTATGATAGAATGAAAGAGTCGACCATTAATGTTAAGTTTTTTCTTTTAAGGAAATTCAATTGAAGCCTACTCTTTTGGATATCTTGTATTAGCGGAAAAAATAAGTGTACAAGTGAAGATGGATATAATACCCATGGGACCCTTGTTTGAGATAGACGTCTACGGAAGCACACAAACATCACAAGGAAGGAGAGGAAGCTTGGAGCACAACACACAATACTGAATGTATTACTAGAGAATGTACAAAGATAATTAGCCTATTAGGGCAATAGGCGTATATACAAGCCAGGGGAAAAAAACCTCCTAAAGAGGGAAAAAAGTGCCCCAGTGGTCCTAGTGTGTTCACACACATCACTACCTAAATATATCAACAAATCCCCTTGGAAGTGATGCGGTGAACAAGGAGCTGGCACTCATGTATAAGGAAGTACCAAGCTATGTGGAAATCACTCCACAAAAGGAAGTAAGCCCAAAGCTTTGTTGAAAGCTTCAAACTTCTCCCTAGGGAGAGCCTTCGTGAAAAGGTCTGCAATGTTCTCCTGCATGGGCACATATGCCAAGCTTATCTACCCAGCAGAGAACCTCTCCCTGACACAATGATAATGCACCTCAATGTGTTTAGTGCGAGCATGGAACCCAGGGTTCCTTGCAACTGCAAATGCGCTCTGACTGTCACTAAAGATGGTGGTGGCAGAAGACTGACCAACACCCAAATTAGCCATAAGGCGTCTGGGCCACACACACTCAACAATTGCTGTGAAAGCTGCCCTATACCCAGCCTCACAATTGGAAGTGGCCACAGTACGTTGCTTCTTGCTCAACCAAGATATACATGAACTACCAAGAATGAAGCAAAAGCCACTAGTGGACACACGAGTGTCATAGCAACCAGTCCAATCAGAGTCAGAAAAAGCATGCAAATCTGGCAGTAGTGATCCTCCCTTGGGATAAAACAAATCAAGTAGCCGAGTACCACTCAAGTAGCGAAAGATGCGCTTAACTGCTTGCCAATGCTTGACTCCTGGGCAATGGATAAACCTACTCATCTGTGAGACAACAAACTGAATATCTCGCCAAGTAATGCATAAGTAAATCAAGCATCCAACAACCTGCTCATAGAGAACAACATCAAATGCATCTCCAGCATCATGAAGACTCAGTTGTAAACCTGTTTCCATAGGAGTGGCAATAGGTTTACACTCTTCAAGGCCAAAATGCTGTAATAATGTATCAATATATTTCGTTTGATACAAAGCCATTCCATGATCAACGTGCATAAACGGAATGCCCAAATAGTGATGCAAATGCCCCAAATCAGACATCTCAAATGAGGCATGCAAATCAGCCTTAAAATCAGCAATATGCTTCTCAATAGGACCAGTGAGCAGCATGTCATCAACATAAACCACAATGATCAGAAGTACATCATTAGCACACTTAACATATAAGGTGCTTTCAGTTGGAGTGTTCTCAAAACCATATGCAATCAAATATGCATATATCTTCTCATACCAAGCATGTGGTGCTTTCTTTAAACCATATAATGCCTTCTGTAACCTGCACACCTGGTTTTCATGCCCTTTCTGCACAAAGCCACGGGGCTGAAAAACATACACTTCTTCATGCAAGTCACCATTCAAAAATACAGTTTTAATGTCCAAATGATGTATATTCCAACCATGATGAGCTTCAAGTGCAAAGACGCTCCAAACCGTAGTCATACGACATGTTGGTGCAAAGGTTTCATCAAAATCAATGCCTCTTTCCTGCGCATAACCCTTTGCAACAAGCCTAACTTTATACCTGCCAATTGTACCATCAAGTTTATGCTTCAGCTTGTATACCCACCTAGTGCCAATGGCCTTCTTGCCAGGAGGCAAGTCACATAAAGAACAATTACCATTCTTCATTATAACATCATATTCAGATTGCATAGCAACCATCCAATTTTCTGAATTTTGTGCTTCATCAAACGAAACACACTCAGTCTCATCACAGAGACTAGATGCAGCCATAGCATAGCAATTTGACGCAAAAGAGGCACTATGAGAGCCTGATCGAGTGCAATATGATAGAGGTGCATCTAATTTGCTGTCACGCAAAGTCTGCACCAGCCTTTTTGGCATAGTTTTTGCCTCCTCAATATCAGCTCTCTCATCAACAAGTGCATCATGTAAATCTGCATCAGAAATGGGATGATCTACATCATCACATGAAACGTGCAAAGGATGAGAAGTTGCCTCATTGTGACCAACACTAGACTGTCCACCTGTAAAAAGAGGCAGCAAACTATCATACATGTCTTTGGATCGAGCTAACAGATGTTTCCTTAGTACATGAAAGCAATGGCTGAATAGGATCTTCCACAAAAACAACATCACGGCTAACCAGAATGCGTTTAGCCTGTGGATGATACAGATGATAGCCTTTACTTTCAGGACTATACCCAACGAAAATACATTTTACTGCTTTATCATCCAATTTTCTGCGATGTTGTTTAGGCACTAATGCATTGTTGGTGCAGCGCTTATTGCGGAATTCGCTTACACCACAGAAACTAAGCTAGAGTGATGTTAGAACACCTCTATAATCATCAATAGCTTAGCAAACTTTCTGAAACTGAAAACTTTATAACTGTATTAGTGAAAACTGAAATTCACTTTACAGAAAGCTTCGTGTTTCCTTCAAGCTTCAATTCTGAACTGATTTACTTCAGACTTTACTCTACTATATTTGCTTACAGTTAAATAATCTTTGCATTACTTAACTGTGTCAAAACTGTGTTTTGAACTCACCAAAATTCACCGGAACTTCACTGGACTGTCACCGTAATATCACCGTAATTGCACCGAAATGTTATCGGAATCAACTGCAATTCTATTTGTGGTTACTTCAAATGTATATACATGAAGTAAGGAAGTGATACATGAACTTCTTTTACTGAATGAACTCTCTCTGAAGTTTAGATAAAAGCTTCACCAGTTCTGGATGCCTCTTTCCGGTCAGACTTTGTACTGTGTGTATATGTCTATTTCACCGAAATCTTTGATCAGTTTATAGTTGAGACTTATAGCTATAAGATAAGCTATATCTCATACAAAATTTTATATTGTACTTCTAGATCTAACTCGTAGAAGTACCGGAAAACATTTACTGAGAAAACTGTAACTGTTAACTAACTTTCACAGAAACATGAAATTACTCAGATTTCTTCACATAAGAAGAATGCGCTCAAACTTTCACATGAACATGTGTTTTCTATTAGAGAATATGTGTACAAAATATAGCTTGGCCTCACTTTTCTCATAGCTATGAAAAACTCTCCTACACTGAGTAGTTCTTCCTTACCATCTCTCTCAGATGAATACCCGACATCTTAGGTTTTGTTATTCATCTCTACATACGCGATCTCTGGCGTCTTCTACTCTATGCTATTCTATTTCTCTCTCATATGCGCTCTCTTCATCTATCTATCTCAGCTCTCTTATATACAATTTGATCCGGTTTCAACAAACTCTAATTCTAGAAGTTTCAATGCTGTATATTACAAACGTGAATTTGCCCCTTCACTAAGGCTTTGGTTTTCTGAATTTCTTGTTCCTGCTTTCCTTTGTCTTTATATCATTATGCATAATTAGTGAGTGAATCCCAACAGCTCCCCCTCAATCACTAATTAGCATCTTCCGGTCTTCATATATCCTTCTTTTCTTTTATACTTGCCATTTCTTTGAATCTGCTTGTCTTTACTCCATCTAAGCTCTTTGTCAGAATATCTGCAATCTGATCTTTTGTAGGAGTGAATACCAATTCAATCTCCTTCTCCATTACCTTCTCCCTCAGGAAATGATATTGAATTTCTATATGTTTTGTTCTTGCATGAAATACTGGATTTGTTGCAAGATACAACGAACTCATATTGTCTCCATGTATGATAGGTATACCTTGATCAATACCCATGCTTTTGAACAAGGTCTGCATCCATATCACTTCTTTAGCTGCTTCTACAAGTCCTTTATATTCTGCTTCTGTTGATGATAAAGCCACTGTGTGTTGCTTCTTTGAACACCAGCTTACAAGCTTATCTCCCAGGTATATCATATACCCATGTGTTGATCTTCTGTCATCTTGACTTCCTTCCCAATCTGAGTCACTGTATGCTCTCAGCTTTATATCTGACGTAAAAAGATAATATAATCCTTCCTTTATAGTTCTTTTGATATATCTAAGAACTCTTTGTCCTGCAATCCAATGTTGATCCTTCGGACAATGCATGAACTGTGAGAGAACTCCCACTACATAACTAGGATCTGGTCTTGTTAGCGTAGCATATATTAAACTTCCCACTAAAGATTGATACTTCCTCATATATTTAAACTCTGCACCACCATATTTGCTGAGTTTATGATTGACTTCAAGCGGTGTTGAAGCTTCTCTGCAATTCTCCATGTTAAACTTCTTCAGTAATTTAGGAGATACCTTTCTTGCGAAACATATACACCATGATCTGTATATGTAACTTCCATTCCTAGAAAATATGATAACTTTCCTAGGTCACTGATCTTGAACTCTTTTTCAAGCAATCTTTTTACCTCCTTGATTCCTTCATCTGAAGTACCTGTGATTATAATGTCATCTACATAAATACAAATGTAGATCTTACCTTCATCTATTCTCTTGATAAGTAGACTTGCATCTGCCTTCGAACTTTGATATCCAAGATTATTGAGATACTTCACAAGTCTGTAATTCCAAGCTCTTGGAGCTTGTTTCAGTCCATAGAGAGCTCTTATTAATCTGCAAACATGTTCTGGGTGTCTAGAACTTACAAACCCTTCAGGTTGTTCCATGTAAACTTCATCTGATATGTATCCATTCAGAAATGCATTCTTTATATCCAGCTGACTTAGCTTCCATCCTTTTGATGTTGCTATAGCAATCAATGTCCTTATGGTTGTCATCTTTGCCACTGGACTAAACGTCTCATCATAATCTATGCCATATGTCTGAGCATAGCCTTTGACAATCAGTCTAGCTTTGTATCTGGCTATCCTTCCATCTGCAACTTTCTTAACTTTGTAAACCCATTTATTTCCAATCACTTTCTTACCATTTGGTTTTGAAACAAGATCCCAAGTCTTGTTTTCTTCAAAAGCATTGAACTCCTCCTTCATTGCTTCTTCCCATTGCTTCTTACCTTTTGCTTCACTGTAATTCTGAGGTTCTTCATCTTCCTTTACTAAGTAAGCATAGTTTTTCTGAGTCAAATACGAAGTATCATAGGAATACCTTGTCGGTTGTTTCCTTACTCTGTTTGACCTTCTTAACTCATATTCTTCATGTGTATCTGAATACACATCTTCATCAAATCTCAGATCTTCTTCATTTCTCATACCTGATCCGATCTTGGACGCACTTGCCTGCATATGATCTTCATCTCCATTTACCTGCATATGTGATTTTTCTTTTTCATTTCTTGTTATCTCTTCTTCAAGTGTTTCAACACTATGCTCTCTATCTATATACCAGCTCTTTCCTTCATCAAATGTCACATCTCTGAAAACTATAAATTGTTTGGTTAGAGGACTCCATAGTCTATAACCCATCTGTTTTTCATCATATCCGATGAACACATATTTCTCAGCTTTTGGTTCAAGCTTATGTCTCAGTTGTGATGGTACATAAGCATAAGCAACTGATCCAAACACTTTACAATGATCAAGTGTTGGTTTCTTGCCCCACCAGACTTCATAAGGGGTCATCCCATTTAAAGCTGTACATGGTAATCTATTTACCAGGTATGTCGCTGTATTTACAGCCTCAGCCCAAAGATAGTTTGGACAATTCTTCTCCTTTAGCATTGCTCGTGCAAACTCAACTAGAGTTCGGTTTCTTCTTTCTGCTACTCCATTCTGTTGCGGTGTATACCTGCAAGTTATTTCTCTTTTGATACCTGCATTCCACAGATAATCATTGAATTCTAGAGAAAAATATTCTCCTTCTCCATTAGACCTTAGTCTTTTGAGTTTCTGTCCTATAAGTCTTTCAGCATGTGCATGAAAATGTGTGAAAGCTTCAAATACTTCTGATTTCTCTTTCAAAACATAAAGAGTTATCCATCTTGTTGCATCATCAATGAAAAGAACATAATACCTTGAGCCACTAATAGATCCTTCTTTCGTTGGTCCCCATACATCTGTATGTATGAGCTCTAGCACACCATCGTGTTTATAACCATTTTTCTGAAATGGTAACTTGTGGGCTTTTCCCATCTGACAGGCTTCACACTTGTGAATCATGTGTTGGTTCTTCATATTTGGTAATCCTCTCACGGATTGTTTCTCCACCATAATTTTGATTCCTGTTTCATTAAAATGTCCTAACCTCTTATGCCAGAGGTCTAACCCTGTAAATACTTCATCACCATGTGTGATCAAGGCTTGACCAACATTCCCTTGTACTTTAAGAGTAAAAAGTCTACCTTCCTTTTTACCATGGACAATTTGTTTGTATCCTTTCTCTGGATCTTCAACAAATACTCCTTCATTTGTAAATCTAACTTGAAAACCTTTTTCTACTATCTGACCCACACTGATCAGATTCTTCGGGATTGTTGGAACATACAAAAGATTTGTTAGTAGATCAGCTCCATTCTTACACTTTACCTTTCCAATTGACCTTACATTATGTTTTGTGTTATCACATGTCTGTACTGTATGATTTAACATACCTTCTTCCAGTTCTGATAGTAATTCTATATTTCCTGACAAATGATTTGAACAACCAGAGTCAATATAGAATACCTTGAGGTCTTCATTCTTTGACACACTTATTGAGCTCATCATTAGTGTCGTATGACTGTCATTCTGCGTATCATTCGCATAATTGTAGTAGGTAGTGTTGTGAGACTGATTCTGTCCCCAACTTCTTGCTCCACCTCTACCATATCCTCCTCTTTGGCTTTGTCTTCCTCTTTGATATCTTCCGCTTCTGCCTCTGCTATTGTTATTCTAATTTTGGTTTGATCCTTGTGTATTATGCCAGCAATCATGAGCCAAGTGATTGCTTAATCCACAGATCTAGCAAGCCTTCTTGTTACTTCTTCCTTTTGTATTACCTCTACTTTTATTTCTGACATTACCTCATCCTCTTAAAAAATTTGCTTGAGCAGTCACTTCTTCTTCATCTTTTTCTTTACTTTTATCACCTTTCTTCTTATTCTTTGCATACATAGCCGAACTATGTCCTTTTTCTCCATCTGTCTTCAAATCTTGCTCAAACGTTAGCATTAGTCCAAGCAACTGATTTAAATCTAGTACAAAATGATTTAAAGAAAGTTCAGTTGAGAGTACGAAAGGTTTCCACCTTTCATCTCCTCTCAAACCTGTAAGCACTTGCGCTATCAACCTGTGATCTTCTATATCTTCACCAATCGATCCAAGACTGTCTGCCAAGTCCTTCATCTTAGTGACATAATCACTAATACTTTGACTTTGCCTTTTCTTGAACGTTGTGAACTCCGACCATAAGCTAGCCTTCCTAGCTTTTGTCGTATTTTGGAAGTGGTCTTCCAACGCTCTCCATATATCTTCTACTTTCTCCAGACCTCTAATGTGTGGTAGTAGATGATCTGTAACAGTATTATAGATATACGCTCTTGCCGTTGCATCTTTCTTCTGCTACAGCTTCAAGGCTTCTAACTCTTCTTTCTTAGGTTGACTATCATCTTCAAAAATCGGCTTCTTTTCTTCTCCGGTCACATATTTCATTAAGTCTTTACTCATAAGTAAAGCTTCCATTCACATTACCCATGCTGGATAATTATCTCTGTCCAATTTATCAATTGAGATATGATCTGCCATGATCTTCTTATTTCTATTACTTCCGGTGAATGTAATGTTAAAAGGTTTTACATTTTACAAACCTTTACCCTTGAGAATGACTTCGGAACGTTTCTTGACGCCGTTTGCTGTTGATCACTTCAGCTTTCACCTTTCTTTATGAGAATCCTTCAAATTCTCTTTTTGTTTCTTCTTCTGAGAAACCTTTTCTGCTCGTCAGAACCTTTCCATGCTCTGATACCACTTCGTGATCTTTTCTGCTCTGATACCACTATTGGTGCAGCACTTATTGCGGAATTCGCTTACACCACAGAAACTAAGCTAGAGTGATGTTAGAACACCTCTATAATCATCAATATCTTAGCAAACTTTCTGAAACTGAAAACTTTATAACTGTATTAGTGAAAACTGAAATTCACTTTGCAGAAAGCTTCGTGTTTCCTTCAAGCTTCAATTCTGAACTGATTTACTTCAGACTTTACTCTACTATATTTTCTTATAGTTAAATAATCTTTGCATTACTTAACTGCGTCAAAACTGTGTTTTGAACTCACCAAAATTCACCGGAACTTCACCGGACTGTCACCATAATATCACCGTAATTGCACCGGAATGTTATCGGAATCAACTGCAATTCTATTTGTGGTTACTTCAAATGTGTATACATGAAGTAAGGAAGTGATACATGAACTTCTTTTACTGAATGAACTATCTCTGAAGTTTAGATAAAAACTTAACCAGTTCTGGATGCCTCTTTTCGGTCAGACTTTGTACTGTGTGTATATGTCTATTTCACCGAAATCTTTGATCAGTTTATAGCTGAGACTGCTATATCTCATACAAAATTTTATATTGTACTTCGAGATCTAACTCGTAGAAGTACCGGAAAACATTTACTGAGAAAACAGTAACTGTTAACTAACTTTCACATAAACATGAAATTACTCAGATTTCTTCACATAAGAAGAATGCGCTCAAACTTTCACATGAACATGTGTTTTCTATTAGAGAAGATATGTACAAAATATAGCTTGGCCTCACTTTGCTCATAGCTATGAAAAACTCTCCTACACTGAGTAGTTCTTCCTTACCATCTCTCTCAGATGAATACCCAACATTTCAGGTTTTGTTATTCATCTCTACATACGCGATCTCTGGCGTCTTCTACTCTATGCTATTCTATTTCTCTCTCATATGCGCTCTCTTCATCTATCTATCTCAACTCTCTTATATACAATTTGATCCGGTTTCAACAAACTCTAATTCTGGAAGTTTCTACGCTGTATATTACAGACGTGAATTTGTCCCTTCACTAAGGCTTTGGTTTTCTGAATTTCTTGTTCTTGCTTTCCTTTGTCTTTATGTCATTATGCATAATTAGTGAGTGAATCTCCAACATGCATATGCCAAACAACCAAAAACACTCACATGAGCAACAAATGTCTTGCGATCATGCCAAGCCTCATATGGAGTGATAGACTACAACGCTTTAGTGGGATACCTGTTAAGTACATATGCTGCACACATGATAGCCTCAAGCCAGAAACTATGTGGTAAAGCCTGACTCTTGACCATACACCTCGCCATCTCCATGAGTGACCTGTTCTTTCCTTCAGCAACTCCATTCTGTTGAGGTGTATATGACACTATACACTGGCATTTTATCTCATGTTCAGCCAGAAATGCATTAAAATCAGAAGACATATATTCCCCCCCTCGATCTGAACAGAGGGTGCCCATTTTACATGCTGACAGATTTTCAACCAAAACCAAAAACTGTTTGAAGCACATGAACACTTAGGACTTTGCCTTCAATGGATATACCCATGCATGCCTGGAAAGATCATCAATGAAAGTCAAGAAGTAAAGATAATTTCCAAAAGAAGGTGTGTGCATAGGACTACAGATATCAGTATGTACAAGCTTCAATTTTTGAAAAGCTCAAACTGAACCATCTTTTGGAAATGAGGAATACTGCATTTTGGCCAAAATACATCCTTCACAAACATGTTTTCCAGGTTCCTCAAGTTGGGGCAAAGAGGACACCATTTCAGATTTCTGTAGGTGTAGCAAACTAGCAAAATTCAGATGACCAAAGTGAGCATGCTAAAGCTTTGCATCTGACATAGCCTGAGAATCATGTACTGCACATGCCGAATCATTCAGAGATCTTTCATAGTCTATGAGCTTAATTATACAGCCCACGACATAAAATGCCAGAAGCAATAATCACATCACCATTTGAGAGATCATGAACTGTACACCTGTTATCAACAAATTTCACAACCAAGCCAATCCTGGCTAATGCAAAAACTGATAACATGTTCTTCTTGATCCCTGACACAAATAAAACATCTGACAAAGTGAAAGAACTACCATTAGCAGTAGTCAAATGATCTTACCAACTCCCATAACAAGATAAGAGGAGTTGTTGGTGCATGTAATAGTATTCCCTGTGTAAAATCTGAAGAGAGCCATAGTCCCAGTAACACCATTGCTATCAGAAAGTGACCCAAGTGATCATAGTTTTTATCTTTGTTAGAAAAATTTCCATAGAATCACCTTCATTCATGTGCTCACTCTCCAATTGTTTTCGGAGGTAAGCAACACGAGCCTCATTGCTAGCCTGGTACAATGTGGTAAGTGTATCCCAAGCATCCTTAGTTGTTTTGCAAGAGCGAATGTGAGGAATAATGGCACGTTTGACACACAAAGCTATCAATGCATGTGCCTGGGCATCTCTGCCATCCCAATAAATATGCTCTGCAATAGGTGCAACAGAAACCGCAGCAGGAACATGAATATGCAGAATATCATCATCTTGGACACCTTCTGCCTCAGCTTCTGTACCTGCAGTTGTAAGAGTTGCAAGTGTGATATGACGTTTTTCAACACCCTGCACAATGTTCCACAGTCCTTTTGCAACTAATACATGTCGCATCATATAAGCCCATAATGGGTAGTTGGTACCATCCAACTTATCTTTGACAGCCAACATACTGAATACATCACTGCTTTCAACCATGGGGAGTGACTAAAATACCTTGATGCAGAAAATTGAATGTATCTCAAAAAGTTGGACGGAACTGCCGAGACGAGTTCTGCTAAACTTGTAGCAGACTTCGAGACGCTTATACTGGCGAATAGAAATTGGTATATACCTTTGGCACAAAAAGACGAAATAGCCTGCACAAGCACTGCAATAGTGTGTTCGGATGCCGAAACGAGCTCAGATCGCGATTTGGACACCACAGAGTGAAGCAGTTTTGATCTCAGAAACACGTTGAGTATGCTCACCAAAATTTGCATGATTCTGAGACTGCAACTGGAGGAGTGTTGACGGCTTTCTAGATGAAGCGACGACGTGCTCTGATACCAATTGTTGGAGATAGACGTCTGCGAAAGCATGCGAACAACACAAGGAAAGAGAGGAAGCTTGGAGCACAACACACAATATTGAATGTATTACTAGAGAATGTACAAAGATAAGTAGCCCATTAGGGCAATAGGCATATATACAAGCCGAGAAAAAAAACCTCCTAAAGAAGGAAAAAGTGCCCCGGCGGTCCTAGTGTGTTCACACACATCACTACCTAAATATATCAACGACCCCCGTATCCCACAGAAGTGAAAGTGGGCATAATATCCGTCGAAGCTCGTATCCACAAAGTAGAGCTAAGACATACTAAAATGATGTCGGACACACTAAATTGTCCGAAGACATTTTGAAGCTTGCGTGAAGTCCATTATGCGTTCACTGTTGTTGGAAGGAGGTGAACCTTGCCCCCGCTTCAAGAGGCCAAGCTTCCAGCCGACAAGAAAACGCAGATACGTTGAGCTTTTTTTAATCTTTCATGCGCAAGCTACATAAATCCAAAGCAGTTCTGAAATTTCCCAATCTGGTAAACTCTTTAATCGCTGTTTCTAGATGGCTGTATATTGCCGCTTCCGCTAAAAAGTGGAATGGCGATCTACAGCTGCTAATATAGCGCTTGCTCGCGTCCCTTTCGTTTGCAATCCGTTTGTGCATCTTTACGGCTCCCTCCTCCGTCCATCATTGTATCGTCTGTGTTTGCTCGCTTATTTTCCGCAGAAATGGAGGTCTCTCTCTCTCTCTCTCTCTCTCTCTCTCTCTCTCTCTCTCTCTCTCTCTCTCTCTCTCTCTCTCTCTCTTATAGCATATATTGGACTACGACAAGAGCTCATAAGACATTTTCAGTGAATGAAACGTTTTGCAATTCTGAATCTTCGTAGGCTATAATACTTGTCGAAATCTATTGGGATCAATGCGATCGTATTGGACAGCACAAGCCACCTTTTGTATTCTGTAATCGTAGGCTTTGGTAATGATCGAACTCTTTTTGGCACCATCCGACTATTGGATACAAGAGGCCATCTTTCTATTTACGTGCAAGTTTACACTAGAGAATTGTGAGCTCGTACTCTGTTGGTTTCACCATATGCTTGAAAAATGTAAGATTTTTTTCCCCTTGTGAAGCAACGAGATACAATAGAGTAATCCTTTAGGTTGTTTACGCAGCTGACATTTCAGATCAACACGCCTATAAATTCATCTCCTTGAATATTTATTTTCTCAATTGTTAGTGCAGTTTTGTCATGTGTTCCAAAAAAGAAAAGTTCTCTTCTAAAGCACGAAACAATTCATTCTGTGGCTCCTAATGTTTTACGCTTTGTAGATTTTAAAGTATATGCTCATATTTCGTTGTGCAGCAGCTAGTACCAACTTTTATGTTTCCTTCATGATACTGTCTATTCATTTTCATCATCTGTACTTTAGGATTTCAAATATCTAGTCATGCAGCCGGTGATATATATGATTTAAAATAGAACTCTCACGCTTCCTTCTAAAAACGTGTGTAAGTTTATCTTTAGGGTCCTACTATTGTGGCGCTGCCTGTTTTCTTCTTTTTTGATTTATCTTCGCATTTGATTGTCCAAGTGAAACTATATTTGTAGCTCATTGACATATCTGTGATACTATTCTTTTCTCTCTAGATTTTTGGTTGCCACTTCGTCGGTGATGTATGATCCTTATTCCTCTTTTTCTGTTTTAAATAATTTGTTTGTAGGTGATTGACTGTTTGGGGCACTATTTTTGGGCACTCTTTGTTTTCTTTGTAGTTTTTGGGTGCTATTGCGTCGATGATGCATCCTTATATCTCCTTTCCTCTGTGATAGAGTTTTTTAGCAGGAAAGCTAACAGACAACAAGTCTCTCATAGAGCTCTTACGTCGAAGTGGTGTACTCAAGTCTCCAAGGGTTGCAGAGGCCATGGAGCAGATCGATAGAGCATTATTTGTCAAGGAAAAGAAATATGCATATATGGATCATCCTTCACCTATCGGCTTCAATGCCACTATTTCGGCTCCCCATATGCATGCTCTTTGTCTTGAATTACTGCAAAATCATTTGAAGCCAGGAATTCATGCCTTAGATGTGGGTTCAGGTAACATGGACGATCATGCATGGGGTTAAATTGATCAGATTCATGTTCTGTCTTATTGCTGAATAATGTGTTTTTATGCAGGTACTGGTTACTTGACAGCGTGCTTTGCTATTATGACCGGCCCGGAAGCGAGAGTTGTTGGTGTGGAGCACATCCCTGAACTAGTGGAGGGATCCATAGAGAATGTAAAGGCCAGCAAGGCCGCACCAATGTTAGAGTCTGGAAGGCTCTCCCTACATGTAGGAGGTCTGTGTTATAAACCGTAATTGCAGTAGAACAACTTCGAACACTCGTGATGGAATATATTTCCTCACAGAATATTTGACTTTCATGTGGCATACTGGATTTGATGCATGGTCTTTTGCAGATGGTAGACTTGGCTGGCCAGATGAAGCTCCATACGATGCAATACATGTAGGTGCAGCATCGTCAAAGGTACCAAATGCCCTTCTTGAGCAGTTGAAACCAGGTGGTCGCATGGTTATTCCTGTTGGAGACGAATTTCAAGAACTTCGTGTTATTGACAAGCAGACTGACGGCTCTGTCAAAGAGTGGTGCAAGGCTGATGTTCGTTATGTTCCTCTTACAGACAAGAAAGAGCAACTCAATGAATAGTTTTTTTTATCTTGACTACTGTTACAAAAATATGCAACAGCATATGATGGAACGAAAGAGTCTCTGTTGGGACTTATGCTTCGTGCAGTACTCCAGATACTGATGCATATATAATAATCTACAAGCAAGAGATCAGAGCAGCTGATAATTAGCTTATGCAACAACATATGGGATGAATGAGTCTTTCTGTAGAGAATTATGCCTTGTGTGTACTAAACCAAACATCGATGTGTACAAGAATATTCTGTTTCACTGATGAGTGTCTTGAATCGCACTGGTAAGATATGGCACCTGCATATCCCTTGTGCAAACAGGGCTAACATAGGTTATGTTGTAGGAAGGGCTGGGTTTGAGGATTCACTGCCATCTTTCATCAGAAGTAAAAAACATACCTTAGGCTTCACAGGTTAGTAATAGTATGTTTCTCACATGAAACTTTAGAGCTTACTAGTTATATATACAATCCCTCATCAGATATAAAACCGTATCTTAGAGTTTGGAGGTTAGTAGTAATATGTTTCTCACATTAAAATTTGGAGCGTAGTTGTATAAGCAATATAAAACCATATATTCACTAGTTATATATGCAATCCTTCATCGGATATGAAAGCGTATCTTAGAGCTTGGAGGTTAGTAGTAGTAGTATGTTTCCACATGGAACTTTGGAGCTTACTACTTATATATGCAATCCTTCATCAGATGTAAACCCGTATCTTAGAGTTTGGACCTTAGTAGTAATATGTTTCTCGCATTAATAGTTGTATATGCAAAACCTTCATCAGATACAAAACCATATCTTTAAGAGTTCGGAGGATAGTAGCAATATATATTGAAAGAAGTTCGCTCATTGCTGATGATGTCTTCCATGAAAAATGCTCATGTCTTTCCATGAAAAATGCTCACGTATTTGCGGAACAAGGTTGATATAAATTTTGGTGGATGGTTCCATGTGATGAAATGTGGACATGAAAATCTTGTTGTTGCCCCATCTGAATCCAGCAAAGGGGATAGTCCATATTATTGTAGTCAAGATAAGGGGATGAAGAGAGCAGCTCTAGGGAGGCTTGAATCGGCCTAGCATAAACAGCTTAGTGATGTAAACAGCTTGGGCACGTCCATAGCTGACCACCATTATGGTTCACATGTTGAAATGCCCAGCAAGCGTTAGGACACACAGCCATCGGTCGTTCAAATTATAGTAGTCAGAATGAAGATCAAAGGCAGAAGCACCTAGAAATGATCAATGCATCTAGTATTCTCAAGTGCTTATGGACGCACATTAAATATCAGCCAGATATCTTAATTAAGCACCATTTTGTTTCAGGTATTGAGGTTCTAACAAGTGCGAGTGCCTCTTATTTTTATTCAGCTGGAAGTCCCGTCTCCAATTCCATTTGATGTACTTGTGGAGTGATCTTCGTTTTCACTTCTTACAAATGTGAAGGCACCTATTTTAGACATAAGTGATTTTGGGGACTCTTCTCTACTCATCCACTGCTGGGAGTCCTTTTGACATTCTTTTCGTTAGACTTTACATATACTTCTGGCATTCGTTCTTCGATATCGAATTAGAAGAGCAGATTGCATTACAATTAATAATGGAATTGACGTTTTTGGAGAATTATAGGAACATGTGGAATGTTTTTTTGGGCATGCTTTTCTGTCTTCACTTGGGGAAAAATTACAGGCTTCAATAGTAAAGAGATAACATGAGTCCGAGCCTGCATAGCCTAGTGGCTGACGCCTTGAAGCTGTGGGAGGAAGTCCTGAGTTCAAGTTTCGACTAGACATGTCCATGAGTCTCTCATGATGGGTGCCTGTACCTTACGAGGTTGGGTGTGTGAATGTGTATTTCCAATTCGTTGTACTCTCAAAACAGAAAAAAAAGAGAGAGAGAGAGAGAACACGTCTCATGTTTAAGATGCTTTCAATTTCACGATTGACACATACACAATAAGCGCTTCCATTTGTGGCGAGGCCTAAATTTTCAGAACTCTGGCAACATGAAAGGAGTCTCAAGTAGGAGACTCACAAAACATGCGCTCCACAGAAAATTTGGGGTCAAACATTTATCGATGCAAGAGGTTCTATCTATTGTAACATATTGTAGTAGGGCATTGGAGTTTGTCGAATTGTGCAAATGGGGATGTGTACCTTGCAGGTTATCGTTATATATGCATTTCTAAAAAGTCTTATTTCTATAAGTAAATTTTCAAGTACTTGTGTCAAAATGAATATTCATGTCAAGTAGCAGCATGCTTGGA
>CM035422.1:139729716-139824716 GCA_020310875.1 Ceratopteris richardii
TACAGGATGCCAAGGCTCTGATAGAGGCTTGGAACAGTTTGGTCACATTGTATGAGACCAATACAAAGGCATAGAAATTGCAACTCAAGAACGAGTTTCATACACTAGAGAAGGGCATGTCGGTAAGTGAATACACCCTGGAAATCAAAAGCATAATGTGTCACTTGCATGTAGATGATGATGATAAGGTGGAAGCATGCCTTCCTAGTCTAGGAGCTACATATAAGCAGTTCAAAACTTCTATACAGACCACAAAAAATATTCTGGATTTTGGTGATCTAGTGTCCATGTTGATGATTGAAGAAAAGAATCTTGGTGAGGACTCAAGTCCCAAGGAAAACCTAGTTCTGAGAAGGTATTCTGCTCTGGCAGAGGAAGAGGCAGAGGTAGAGGCTTCGGAGGTGGAAGAGGCCACAATAAACAAGAACTAGGTCAACAACAAAATCATGCAAGAGGTAGAGGACAATTTTGAGGCAGTGGGAGCCAAAGAGTCCACAGAAATTTCCAAAGAAATGATTCAGGTAATGAGAGTAAAGGATGTTGGAATTCTGGCAAACTTGGACACTTTGAACATGATTGGAGGTTGAAGAATCAACATAACAAAAGGCAAAACAACTATGCATCCACAAGTGCAGATGATTTTGAGAAGTTGTTCATGGTTCAACATCATATGATGAATGGGATGTTTGTTGATGTTTCGAAATCAAATAGTAATGTTTGGTATGTTGATTCAGGTGCTTCAAATCACATGAATAATCATGTGAAATGGTTTAGTAGTTTACAAAAATGGCTAGTTGTTGGATATGTTGAAACATGTGATGAAAAACCACAGCCTATCGAGCATACAGGAAACATAGCACTGTCTATGGAGGACGAAAAGGTAAAACATCTTGCTGATGTACTGCATGTTCAAACATAACAAAGAATCTAATTTATGTTGGACAAATGGTTGACCAAGGACTACAAGTCATGTTCAATGCTGAAGGGCTGTGAAAGACACTTGCAGGTGTTTTTGGCTAGTGGTTGGGTAGTGAATTCAGCCTTTCAATGCCATTTTACTTCATATGTTAAGCACGTACACACTAAGTACACTTTTGTGGATACCGTTGTTGTACGTCCATGTTATCATTGATATAACAACTATGTTTTTGCATAAAGTCTTTTACATTTGATAAAGAGGGTCGTGGTGAAGTTTTCTTAATTGGGAGACACCCAGATGTCGGGGTCTCTTTGGTGATGCAGGTGGAAGACTTACCCAATCTCGCCATAGGAGATGTATGATAGTTGTTTATAGGTGCTCGATAAGCCTAGTTGGCTTCTTTCAGGTAACTGATTAGATGTAGTGGAGTCAGTGATTCACTATGCACGTAAACATGTCAGTACTTGTAGTTTTATGAGATTTTGACACTGTTCATATGCTCATTTTGCAGAGGATACTATAGCAAATGTTTTCTAATTTTTTGGTTTTGTCAACTATACAGTGGTCGATTTACTCCTTGATACACTTATTGGTATGAGCACATTTATTCTCACATAATCTTTTGGTTCATCATTATTGTCCATTAATTCATTTTTTTGGGATGACTGCTGAATTTGTCCTAGAATCTGACACTTGGTCATCCCTTTTTTAGCCTTAGTGGTATTTGGAATCCTCTAGCTCCATCATTCTATTCAGTTCTCTATCATCATGGCATCATAGGTCTTCGACACATCTGGTGAATCAGGGTCTAGTGCCAGTGTTACGAGGAGGAGTTATAACATGTAGGGCAAGGACCATTTTGAGATTTGAAAATTTGATGACTCAAACTTTTCTATATGGAAGAATCAGATTAAAGATGTGCTGATTCAGAGGAGGCAATGGAAGTCTATAAATGGAATCTCATAGAAGTCTGATGACATGGATGCAGTTGATTGGCATGTGTTAGATGAAATGGCGAGGTCTACCATTTGATTACACCTGGCAGATAATGTTTACTTTACAATATTGGATTGTGAAAGTGCAGAGGAGCTTTGGAAGAAGTTATGCAATACATATGAAAAAGAAATGGCATCAAAGTGTATCTGATGAGAAAGTTATATGATCTTCGCATGATGGATATAGACAGTATTGATTCTCATCTAAATGAGTTTGATGCTATATTCTCCCAGTTACAGGCACAGAAAATGGGCATGGATAATGAAATGAAAGCCATCTTGTTGCTATGCACCTTGCCATCATCATGTGATACATTTTTCGTAGCTTATTAGCAATAGTGCACCTGGTGGTAAATTGGTCTATGATGACATATGTGGAGCACTCTTGAATGACTAGATTCATGGAAAATCTATGGTTGGAAATCAGAGTGGAGATGCATATAATGTTTGTGATTCTTACCAAGGAAAGAATCAACAATGTGGCAAGAGCGAGAACAAGGAAAATAATGGTCATGATATAAGAGTAGAAGGAAACTAAGGAACAGGGATATCGAATGCCATTATTTTCATAAGAGAGCACACATGAAGAATCATTGTTATGCGTTAAAAGTGTTGATATATTTAGGTAGTGATGTGTGTGAACACTCTAGGACCGTCGAGGCACTTTTTCCCTCTTTATGAGGTCTTTTTCCTCGGGCTTGTATATATGCCTAAAACCCTAATACGCTACTTATCAATGTATGTTACTAGTAATACATTCAGTATTGTGTGTTGTGCTCCAAGCTTCTTCTCCTTCCTTGTGTTATTCGTGTGCTTCCGCAGACGTCTATCTCCAACAATTGGTATCAGAGTAGGTCATCGCTTCATCTAGGATGTCACCTCTCTAGTTGCAGTCTTAGATTCGTATGAAATTTGGTGAGCATACTCAGGGTGTTTCAAAGATCAAAACTGCTTCGCTTTGTGGTGTCGAAATCGCGATCTAAGCTCGTTTTACCCTCTGAACGCACTATCGCAGCGCTTGCACAGGCTATTTTGTCTTTTTGTGCCAAAGGTATATTGCATTAGCCAAGATTGGCTTGGTTGTGAAATTTGTTGATGACATATATACAGTTCATGATCTGTCAAATGGCGACGTGATTATTGCTTCTGGCATTCTATGTCATGGGCTATATAAGCTCATAGACTCTGAAAGATCTGTAAATGATTTGGCATGTGCAGTACATGATTCTTAGGCTATGTCAGATGCAAAGCTTTGGCATGCACGCTTTGTTCATCTGAATTTTGCTAGTTTGCTATGCCTGCAAAAATATGAAATGGTGTCCTCTTTGCCCAAACTTGTGGCACCTGGAAAACATGTTTTGTGAAGGGTGTATTTTGGGCAAAATGCAGCGTTTCCTCCTTTCCAAAAGATGATTCAGTTTGGGCTTCTCAAAAATTGCAGCTTGTACATAGTGATGTCTGTGGTCCTATGCGGACACCTTCTTTTGGAATTTATCTTTACTTCATGACTTTCATCGATGATTTTTCCAGGCATGCATGGGTATATCCATTGAAGGAAAAGTCCGAAGTATTCATATGCTTCAAACAGTTTTTGGTTTTGGCTAAAAATCTTTCAGCATGTAAAATGGGCACCCTCTGTTCTTATTGAGGAGGGGAATATATGTCTTCTGATTATAATGCATTTCTGGCTGAACGTGGGATAAAACACCAGTGTATAGTGCCATATACACCTCAACAGAAAGGAGTTGCTGAACGAAAGAACATGTCACTCATGGAGATGGCGAGGTGTATGGTCAAGAGTCAGGCTTTACCACATACTTTCTGGCTTGAGGCTGTCATGTGTCCAGCATATGTACTGAACAAGTGTCCTACTAAAGCACTGTAGTCTATCACTCCATATGAGGCTTGGCATGATCGCAAGCCATCTGTTGCTCATCTGTGTGTTTTTGGTTGTTTGGCATATGCATTAGTGTCTGAACAACATCCTAGAAAATTGGATGATAAAGAAGTAAAATGTATTTTTGTTGGGTATAGTTCTGAAAGTAAAGGCTATCGTCTATATCATCCACAGACTAAATGCATTCTGGTTAGCCGTGATGTTGTTTTTGTGGAAGATGCTATTCAGCCATTGCTTTCATGTACTAAGGAGACATTTGTTAGCTCCAAAGACATGTATGATACTTTGTTGCCTCTTTTTATAGGTGGACAATCTAGTGTTGGTCCCAATGAGGCAACTTCTTAGCCTTTGCAGGTTTCATGTGATGATGCAATGCACTAGTTGATGAGAGAGCTGATATTGAGCAGGCAAAAACTATGCCAAAATGGCACACAAATTAGATGCACCTTTGTCATATCGTACTCGTTCAGGCTCTCATAGTGCATCTTTTGCATCAAATTGCTATTCTATGGCTGCATCTAGTCTCTGTGATGAGAATTAGCCTGTTTCGTTTGATGAAGCACAAAATTCAGAAAACCCGGATGGCTACTATGCAATATGAATATGATGCTATAATGAAGAATGGTACTCGGTCTTTATGTGACTTGCCTCTTGGAAAGGCCATTGGGACTAAATGGGTATACAAGATGAAGCGTAAGCATGATGGTACAGTGACAGGTATAAGGCTAGACTTGTTGCAAAGGGTTATGCGCAGGAAAGAGGCATTGATTTTGATGAGACCTTTGCACCTACTTGCCAAATAACTACTGTTCATAGCATCTGTGCACTTGCAGCTCATCATGGTTGGAATGTACATCAGTTGGACATTAAAATTACATTTCTGAATGGTGACTTGCATGAAGAAGTGTATGTTCTTCAGCCCCGTGGTTTTGTGCAGAAAGTGCATGAAAACCAGGTGTGCAAATTAAAGAAGGCATTATATGGTTTAAAGCAAGCACCACGTGCTTGTTATGAGAAGATACATGCCTATCTGATTGCACATGGTTTTGAGAACAGTCCAAGTGAAAGCACCTTATATGTTAAGCGTGCTAATGATGTGCTTCTGATCATTGTTGTCTATGTTGACGACATGCTACTCACTGGTCCTATTGAGAAGCATATTGCTGATTTTAAGGCTGATTTGCATGCCTCATTTGAGATGTCTGATTTGGGGCATTGCCATCACTATTTGGGCATTCACTTTATGCAAGTTGATGGTGGAATGTCTTTGTGTCAAACGAAATATATTGACACATTATTCCAGCGTTTTGGCCTTGAAGATTGTAAGCCTATTGCCACTCCTATAGAGACAGGTTTACGATTGAATCTTCGTGATGTTGAAGATGTATTTCATGTTGTTCTCTATCAGCACGTTGTTGGATGCTTGATTTACTTATGTATTACTCTGCTAGATATTTAGTTTGCTGTCTCACAGATGAGCAGGTTTATGCATTGCCCATGAGTTAAACATTGGCAGGCGGTTAAGCACATCTTTCACTACATGAGTGGTACTCGGCTACTTGGGTTGTTTTATCCCAAGGGGGGATCACTATCGCTAGATTTGCATGATTTTTCTGACTCTGATTGGGCCGGTTGCTATGACACTCGTGTGTCCACAAGTGGCTTTTGCTTCATGCTTGGTAGCCCATGTATATCTTGGTTGAGCAAGAAGCAGCCTACTGTGGCCACTTCTAGTTGTGAGGCTGAGTATAGGGCAGCTTTCACAGCTACTGTTGAGTGTGTGTGGCTCAGACGCCTTATGGCTGATTTGGGTGTTGGTCAGTCTTTTGCCACCACCGTCTTCACTGACAGTGAGAGTGCATTAGTAGTTGCAAGGAACCCTGTGTTCCATGCTCGCACTAAGCACATTGGATGCATTATCATTATGTCAAGGAGAGGTTCTCTACCGGTGAGATCAGCTTGGCATATGTCCCCACGCAAGAGAACATTGCAGACCTTTTCACGAAGGCTCTACCTAGGGAGAAGTTTGAAGCTTTCCGCAAAGTCTTGGGCTTACTTCCTTTTGTGGAGTGATTTCCACATAGCTTGGCACTTCCTTATACATGGGTGCCAGCTACTTGTTCACCGCATCACTCCCAGGGGACTTGTTGATATATTTAGGTAGTGATGTGTGTGAACACTCTAGGACCGCTGGTGCACATTTTTCCCTCTTTAGGAGGTTTTTTTCCCCCGGCTTGTATATACGCCTATTGCCCTAATGGGCTACTTATCTTTGTACATTCTCTAATAATACATTCAGTATTGTGTGTTGTGCTCCAAGCTTCTTCTCCTTCCTTATGTTGTTCGTGTGCTTCCACAGACGTCTATCTCCAACATAAAGAATGCTAAAGGTAAAGGGAAAAATGTTGATGAGCATGTTAAACAATTACCTGCACCATCTACTTCAACCATGAAGATTGAAGAAATCAATGCTATTTCTGATGATGCTGATGTATTGACACTTAATAGTACTATGCCTATTGAGGCTCTTATGGCTTATTCTCTTTCCGACACATGGCTTCTAGATACTGGTGCTTCTTTCCATGTGACACCACATAGATAGTGGTTCTCTACTTATGCAAAAAAATATCTTCATACTGTGAGACTTGGTGATTCTTATTAGTGTGACACTGTCGAGATTGGAGATGTGATTGTGGAGTTCATTGATGGTTCAAACTTTACTATGCATAATGTACAATATGTACCTCAGTTATCACGTAGTTTAATGTCAATTGGTCAACTTGATGACCTTGGTTACAAGGTGGTCTTCTATGCTCAGTCCTTTCGCATATCAAAGGGCAATATGGTTATTGCAAAATGAAGAAAAATTGGCTCACTTTATCCTTTATTTGTATCACAAAAAGAACACTTGTTAGTTGTTACTCAAGAGCCTATGGCTTGTATTTGGCATGGACCTTTGGGCCATATATCTCGTAGTGGAATGGAAAATCTTTCTTGTTCTAGCTACTTACTTGTGTTATCTTTCTCTGATTTTTCATTTTGTGAGCATTGTCAATATGGAAAGAATGTATTCTCTCTAGGGGAACAACCTAGAATTTAGAGGGATTGATTGGCATGCCAGGTGTGTTCTCTATAACAAGCTCCAATTATCTTGATGTTGTTGTTGTAATCTTTTATTCTCTTCGTGTGAAATTGTGAGATGTCTCCATAGTAACACCATATTGCATTGAAGCTTTGCATTGCATTCAAGTTGTAGATGACCTTCTATTGCTTGAAATGCTTCTTGATCCATGTTTTGAATATTGGACTGTAGCTCATTGTGGGATTGTTGTAAAGAGTTGTAAATCCTATAAGATTTTGTTGCTTTCCAGTAGCTTAGAGATTCCTGCTTGTCAGTTTGTAGACTGCTCATTGAGGGCTACATTGCATACCACTAGCTATTGGTATTTGTGCCTCAAGTGATTGGCACAGTTGATCATAGAATTGTTTGTTGAATCTATGGTTATGGATGCAGTTTGCAGTGTAGGTAATGCAGGTGGGGGGGGGGGGGGGGGAGGTAGTGGGGATGGGAAGTGTGAATGCTATGCAGAATGGTGTGGGAGTGGAGGATGTAGGTAGAGGGGGGATGGAGGAGGTTGGAAGTGTAGGGGGTGGGGGAGGTGCATTGGGTGGTGAAATATCCATTGCATTGAATGTGTTTGTGTGTGATGTGTCTGCCATAAAGATTGGTATGGTGGGTGGTGCTTGTGGTGTCTATAAAAAATTGTGATGTTGTAAACAGTTGTTGACATTGGGAAGAGTTGTATCACCAAGAAGGAAGTTGGGTTCAGTGTTTGAAGGCAGAGGAAAAAAGTGAAGCCAAAGGTTGGATAATAGGTGGGAGTCAAGCTAGAGGTGGTAGAGTGTTTGGATGACCTATTATGGTTTGTTGAGTAGAAGGGTGACCCATTGTGCTTTGTCTAGTGGCAAGATGACCTATGATGGGTTCAAGAAGGAGACCGATGGCATAGGTGGTATGGTGCAAAGGGTTTTCCCAGAAAGAGAAGAGTTGTGATTATGAAATGGGGATACAAAAAGTGAAGGTTAGTACTTCAATGGTTGTGTTGATGGCAAGTACTAATTCCTCGTTCCTAGGGGGTGAGTGAGGTGGGGTGTGGAAAATGTGTTCTTCTATTTGGGTGACCACTTCTGCAATGGGTGTGTGTTGAGGTTGAGAGGTTTGTACATGGGTTTCTATAGTTATATTAATGGTTTCTACAATGATTAATGGAGTGGATGTGATGGTGACCTTGGTTGTGATGGGGCAAGATGTGGTAGCTTCTATTGAAGTGATTGGGTTCTAGATGTTCTTACCAGACCATGGTTGGGTGTGGATGCATCATCCATCGTACTGGACTAGGGTTCTTTGTAACATATGGTCGATTGCTTCAATGAGACCACAAGTATCTACTAATATTCATAATGATCCAATGAATTGTTGTTCTACTCCTTCTTCTTCGAGTTTGTCCATGAGTACATGAGTGATTCGCACTGAAAGTCTCCCTCTAGCCTAAACACTTTCCATCCTTTGTCATAGTCATCTGAGTTCAGGTGTGTACATTTCCAAGTTGTTGTAGGAAAAACTTTACATGATTACTCAATTACAAAAACTTTTTGTGTATGTTTCTAGGGGGTGCGGATGGACTATAACTGACTAGAACCTAAAGGCTTTTGCATAGATATCTGGGCTCACAAGCAAGTCTTAGGCACCCAAGTTTGTTTGTTATTGTGGTTAGTTGTCATCGATCAATTTGGTATCCAAATATGGAGTATTCTTTGAGATGGAATTCCTTGGTGGTCTATTGCTTTATTATTTGGCTTTCTCAACTGCTTCTTAGGTATTGGTTTTGACTACAAGGTGGCAATTGTTGGAATTTGGGGCCCCAAGATCGTTCCAATACAAAAAACCTTTGAGGATACACACTTAATTATTTAAGATGATAAGTGAGAGATAGAAAGAAAGAGATCTTGAGACAAGGATAGGGAACGTAAGTTGGATGCTTACTCACTAAAAAATAGATGTCCAAATTACAACATGGGAGTACTACTCAACCATATGATGTGGTGCACTCACTAATGGAAGAATAGCCAAGAAGATGATGATACAAAATTTAGATTATGCTATTATAATCTAAGTGTATGTGAAGTGAATGAGCAACAAAGCGAACCTAATTCTCACAAAATAGTGCAACAAATCTGAAAATCAACAAACCCTAATTCTAAAATTAGGGTACAAAAACCCTAAAAAATAGAATATAAGGTTAACTTACAAAAGATAGCTGCCACCACCTTGTAGAAGACCTCTTGCTCCAAGAGAGTAGCCTCTCCTTCACCAAAACTGCACATCCAAAGCTTTAGAACTCCAAGAGCTGGCTTGTGAATTGTTCTCCAAGAGTGTGCCTTATGGTCTTTATATAGTTCTTACTCCCCAAAGTAAAGCTAGCAATCAAGTTTTAGCGAAAAAGAGTATCGTAAACCACAAAAGCATCTATCACTCATTTTTTTAAGTTAATTCGCTAATTTTAGCTTTTCATAGTCAATAAAAAGCCCATTGCTAAAACTTGAGTTTGCTTTTGTTTAGATCGCTATTTTTAATGTGCTTTTGGCCTCAACAACAATATGACCTAGCTTTTTGAAGTTTGGACCTCATAATATTCTTTTCCTCCATTTTGAGCTGAATTAGGGTTTGGAGTATCTCCTTGCTCTAACCTCTGATGAAGAAATGAAGCATACCACTAGATAGCTCTCACCAAGCTCTATCTATCTAGCCTTAAAAAGTTTTACCCAAACTGTACAAAAATGCTAAGTCCCACAATGTGATTTGTTGGAAATGTACCAAATGTACATTGACTTCCAACAATCCCTCCTTCAACGTCATATTGGTACAAGCTTCAGAAACCTACAAATATTTTCATGATTGTCTCTAGTCAATGCTTTGGTAAAAATATCTTCAACATTCTCACTAGAAGGAACATAAACTAGCTCAATGTGCTTCTTTGCTATCTGCTCTCGAATGTAGTGGTAGTGTACCTTTATATGCTTTGTCCTTGCATGATGCACTGGATTCTTTGCTATAGCTATTGCACTCTGGCTATCTGAAAATATCTGAATGGGTTCATGTACTCTCACATCAAGATAACTGAAAATCTTCTGCAACCAAACTGACTCTAGAGTAGATGTAAATGCTGCACAATATTCAGCTTCACATGATGAAGTGGCAATAGTGGGTTGTCTCTTCAAAAGCCATGAGATAAGACAATCTCCAAGATAAAAACAAAATCCACTAGTACTTCTTCTTTTGTCTCTATCACCTGCCCAATCAGAATCTGAAAATCCTTTTAGTAACAAATGTATAGATTTCAAAAATACCATAGCATAATTTGAAGTTCCCTTCAAATATCAAAAGATCTGCTTTATTGCTTTCCAATGTAACACTGTCCGATTCTGCATGAACCTTGATACTTGAGAAACTGCAAACTGCATATCAGGACGTGTATTACAAAGATATATCAAGCATCCCACTACTTGACTATATAAAGTAGCATCAAATGACTCTGCATCTGCTACCATCTATAATGATGCGTTCTGATCCATAGGTGTTTGCATAGGTTTAGAATCACTCATCTGAAACCTTTCTAAAAGTTTCTCAATGTACTTCTGTTGTGTCATATAGATACACTTATCCTTAAATAGAAACTGAATCCCAAGATAATAATGCAAGATTCCCAATCATTCACATCAAATGTTTGCTTCAATTGTTCTTTGAATATTGCAAATCTTCATCTCTTGGACCTGTGATTATAATATCATCCACATGAATGATTGTTATAATCATCATACCTAGTTCAGTTTTAACATAAAGAGTTGGAGGTACATCTGAGTTATGGAAACCAATGGACAAAAGATATGTATGTATCTTATCATACCATGCTCTAGGTGCCTGTTTTAAACCATATAAAGCTTTTATAAGTTTACATACCAAATGTTCTTTACTGTCTCTTCAGAACCTTCTTGCTATTGAATATACACATCCTCATGTAAATCACCATTTAGAAAAGCAGTCTTTATGTCAAGTTGATATTTATGCCAACCAAAATGTGTTGCTAAAGCAAGAATTGACCTAATAACAGTCATCCTAGATGTAGGAGCGAATGTCTCATCATAATCAATACCTTTTTGTTGTGCATATCCTTTGATAACTAATCTGCCTTGTACCTATCAATAGTACCATCTGCTTTCCTTTTGATTTTGAAGATCCATTTTACACCTATAGCTTTCTTTCCTTCTGGTAACTCACATAGCTGCCAAGTTTGATTCTTATGAATAGAAACAATCTCTTCTTGCATAGCTTTTCTCCAAATAGGAATGTTAAGTGCATCTTTAACACATGCACGTTCATCTTCAATTGTCGTTAATGCCAAAATATCATGAATCTCAAAGTCTTCAGCAAAACTTACATAATCTTTTTGTTGTTGTTGTCTAGTCTGACTCCTTGTTCTTCCGTAAAAGTCTTTATACCACTATCTTTCCAAGTCTGATATAACCATGTAGGTGTATCCTTAAATAGTGGTGAAACTCTCTCTGATCCGTCAGCTTCCATAGGTTCTGGAACTTGTCCTTCCGAGGTACTAGGATTTTCTAGAACTCTAACTTCTTCCATTTCTGGAACCAAAGTCTCATCTGGAACTGAATCTGTAGAAGGTTGTGAAATTCCTCTTTCTTCAACTCTTTCTTGAATCCTAGGAATTTTAACTCCCTCCTGATATGGTTGAACATGTAAATCCAAAATTCTTCTAAAAAATCCATAGTCATTTTCACTAATGAAACCTGGAATTTCTGCTTCTTTATCATAAACCTTATTTTCAACAATATAAGCATTACGTGAAAGAATAACTTCACCTGTTTCTGGAACATAAAACCTATATCCTTTACTCTCAATAGGATATCCAATGAAAACAGCTTTGTTTGCCTTTACATCTAGTTTGCCTCGGTCTTTTTTCTCAATATGTACATAAGAAAGTGATCCAAACACTCTGAAGTAACTCACATTAGGTTTTCTACCATAATAAGCTTCATAAGGTGTGACTACCTTTAAAGCTTTTGTAGATGACCTGTTCAAAATGTGATTAGTTGTATGTACTGCATCAAACCAGAATTTTGGTGAAAGCTTCTTGGACGACATCATGCTCCACATCATCTCAACAAGTACTCTATTCTTTCTTTCTACAACACCATTCTGCTGAGGAGTACAAGAAATAGTAAGGTGTCGAGTAATACCTTTCTCATCAAGAAATGTCTGGAACTCATTTGACAAGTATTCTCCACCTCTATCACTTCTGAGAATCTGGATAGTTTCCTGACTTTCATTTTCAACCATAACTACAAATTTCTTGAGCATAGGAAAGACTTCTGACTTCAACTTAAGACCATAAATCCATGAGTATCTCGTGAAATCATCAACGAATAGAACAAAATGCATGAAACCCTAAATAGAGTCTGGTCTCATAGGTCCATTCACATCTGAGTGAGTAATCTGCAATTTTCTGGTAGCTGTAATATGACCATGTTTCTTGAAAGCTTGTTTATGCATCTTACCTTCAAGACAACCTTCACATATATTTGAATCATCCGGTAGCTTGAATGAGGGTAAACTCTCAACCATACCTCTGTCTTTGATACTTTTGAGAGCTCCAAAACTTATATGTCCAAATCTTTCATGCCATAGCTTCATATCTTCCAACGGTGATGAAGATTTGATTGCATATGCCTGACTAATTTTTGACAAACAAAAATCCCTCCTCTATGCTCACCTTGTAAAATACACTTCTCTTCTTTATGTGATAAGATCTTACAAAGATCTCTCTGAAATACAACTTTGAAACCATCACCTAGAAATGCAGATATAGATAGCAGATTCTTCTTCATTTCAGGTACATATAGAACATCTCAAATCTAAAAATTACCACCTTCTTTTGACTTTAGGGTTATTGTACCTATTCCCACAACATCCAAATCATTTCCATCTACAATAGTAACTCTTCTATGTGTAGAATAGGAAAGGGAAGAAAACACATCTCTGCAACCTGTCATATGCTTTGTAGCACCTGAGTCAAATATCCAAGGACTTGCTGAAAGAACTTGTAAAGCTGCCTAATCAAACGTGACTTCCTCAATGGTTATACAAGCATAAGAATCACCTTGAGATTTCCCTTTTCTATCATCTTCTGCAACATTACCCGATGTCTTTTTTTATAACATGCTGACTTAAAATGTCTAGGTTTCTTGCAGTAATAACATATTACTTCCTTCTTCTTAGAAGACTTCTCTTTAGATGTAGTAGAAACAGAATCTGAAGTAGAAGGTGAAAAGGACTTACTTTCCATCTTGGATTCTTTTTCCTTCTTCTCCTTCTTCTTCTTTTTACCCTTTGATGAAGATAAAAGTGCTTCTTCATTCTCTTCCATTCCCTTCAACTGATCTTCATCTTGAAGTAACAAGAACTCTAACTCTTCAAATGTAACCTCTCTATCTCTTGTGGTAAGGCTAAGAGTGGTTATGAAAGATTGATATGAAATAGGAAGTGAATTGATCAGCGTATTTACCATTTCTTCATCAGATATCTCAACTCCTACATTTAGAAGTTGATCTCTCAAGTCAATGAGTCTCGTAATGTGGGTTTGAATGGACTCACCAGCCTTCATCTTTGTATTTGCTAGTTGTCTCCTCAATGAGCTTTCCTAGGAGGAATTCTACTCTGAAAAAGATTCTAAAGCTTCAACCAAGCTTGTCTAGAACTTCTGCAAGATCTGATCTATGGTAGAATATGCTTTTTGACACTCATTTCTATGAATGAAAGTGCTAAAGCATCTCTAGCATCCCATCTTACCTGATCTTCAGTAGGAGGAACTATAGGTAAAGACCTACATGTGACTCTGGATGTAGAAGTGGTTACCTCTTCTTCAGTTGGTTCTATAATAGTAATTCCAGTACCTCTTGAAGCTGTTGTAGCCCCTTCTTTGCCTTCTCGTCTGGGTCTTTTTAAGGATCCATTGACAATACTCCATAAATCATTCGTCACTAATATATTCATCATCATGAAACTCCACATGGGATAATTAGAAGATCCATCCAACTTGTCCTCAATCTCAATTCTAATCTTACTCATCTTAACTAAGCGTGTATGTCAATTATGCTCTGATACCAAGTGTTGGAATTTGGGGCCCCAAGATCGTTCCAATACAAAAAACCTTTGAGCATACACACTTAATTATTTAATATGATAAGTGAGAGATAGAAAGAAAGAGATCTTGAGACAAGGATAGGGAACGTAAGCTAGATGCTTACTCACTAAAAAATAGATGTCCAAATTACAACATGGGAGTACTACTCAACCATATGATGTGGTGCGCTCACTAATGGAAGAATAGCCAAGAAGATGATGATACAAAATTCAGATTATGCTGTTATAATTTGAGTATATATGAAGTGAATGAGCAACGAAGCGAACCTACTTCTCACAAAATAGTGCAACAAATCTGAAAATCAGCAAACCCTAATTCTGAAATTAGGGTACAAAAACCCTAAAAAATAGAATATAAGGTTGATTTACAAAAGATAGTTATCACCACCTTGTAGAATACCTCTTGCTCCAAGAGAGTAGCCTCTCCTTCACCAAAACTGCACCCCCAAAGCTTCAGAACTCCAAGATCTGGCTTGTGAATTGTTCTCCAAGAGTGTGCCTTATGGTCTTTATATAGTTCTTACTCCCCACAGTAAAGCTAGCGATCAAGTTTTAGCAAAAAGCTGCATAGTAAACCACAAAAGCGTCTATCGCTGATTTTTTTAAGTTAATTCGCTAATTTTAGCTTTTCGTAGTTAATAAAAAGTCCATCGCTAAAACTTGAGTTTTCTTTTGTTTAGATTGTTATTTTTAATGTGCTTTTGGCCTCAGCAACAATATGACCTAGCTTTTTAAAGTTTGGACCTCATAATCTGCTTTTCCTCCATTTTGAGCTGAAATTAGGGTTTGGATTATCTCCCTGATCTGACCTTTGATGAAGAAATGAAGCATACCACTAGATAGCTCTCACCAAGCTCTGTCTATCTAGCCTAAAAAAGTTTTACCCAAACTGTACAAAAATGCTAAGTCCAAAAATGTGATTTGCTGGAAATGTACCAAATGTACATTGACTTCTAACAGCAATCGATTGCTCACTCTTTCATATAGATCTGCTTTATGTTAGGAACCACTTTTCTCCTAGATTCTATTCGTCTTCTTGATGCACCAGTCTTCTTATGTTGCTTGGTGCACCTCTTCAATTGAGCTTCTACTACTGCATTCTTCTTTGGAATAGAAGGGAGATCTAAACACTCTTGAACTTGGTCTTCAATGGTTGAATTGATGTGCATCAGAGAGCCTTGGAAACATACAAAATCTTTTTCTTCAAGATTAGCCTTAGAAAAACCAAGAACATGTGTGGGACCTAGATCACTGACCATGCAATTCTCTAATTCTATCGTGAGATGTTGCTCGCATACCCAAACCTGAAGAAGTTGACTTCGTAGGTTTAAGTTGATTGCATGATCATAGATCCAATCTTGACCCAGGATGAGAGACTTAATGAGGTCTTCATCATGACATACTAGCACTTTGATTGTCATAGGGACAACCTCAATTGAGATGGGAAGTTGTACCTCGCCCATGCAAAAGGTTTTCACAGTTCCTAATCCTATAAGGTAATCCTCAATAGGAGACATTGCTAACTCCGTGTCTTGAAAATAGGAATACCGGATAGTTCTAGTGGTTGTGCTTGAATCAATAAATGTTATGATCATCTTAGATGTTGTGCCTTATCCTAGCTTAACTAAAATAAATGTTCATCAATCCGTGTTTCTTGAACAACCTATAGATGTGTGCTTCCATAGTTGGCTAATACACACCTAATTTTTTGAGATTTTGTAGGGTTCTGTGTCTAGAATTATGCTGCCCTAGTGCAGCTACATGTGCTAATTGCAACCACTTATCATGCTTATCTTCTTCCACACAACAAGTTAAGATTCCCTGGCCATTTTTCTTGTATATACTACCTGTTAGTATATAGTATTTCTATGACTTTAAAATCTCTTCATCCTTTGTCCTAACCACTATATTTTGAGGTCCAAATGTGAGGATAGGAACAATTTTCTTAGCCTAATTAGGAACTACCCCCAAGTTGAACAGATAAGCATCAACAATTTTGTCTGACACTCCTTGCAGTGATTCTCCCTAAGTAAGTCTAGAAAGGTGATTTGTCCTAAGGTGAGTCTTACCCTTTCTTATGACTACTTTGAAATCATATTCCATTAGTAGGAGAAATCATCTCACTAATCTACCAATATTGCAAGGCTTGTTCACTAAATAAATTAGTGTCTAATGGTCTATAAATAATTTAAAGATATTTGCAAGCAAACAGTTTCTAAACTTCTTCATCGCATATACCATGCCTAATCCTTCTCTTTTCATGGTCATGCAATTTCATTTTTCCACTTTTATTTGCCTAATTGTGTATGCGATGGGAAGATCAATGTTTCCTTCACGGATCGGTTGTGTTAGCACACATTCAATAACAAAATTGGAAGCATCCACATGAACATGGAATGGCTTACTCCAATTTAGCATTGTCAAGATTGGGGCTGAGAACAATCATTGTTTCAGGTCAATGAAATATTTCTCACATTCTTCATTCTAATCAAAGTTAGGTTGTACACAGGCTTAGCAATTATAGCATACATGTGGATAAACCATTTACAATAACCACAATGACCCATGAAAGCTTATACTTTCTTGATTTTCTTGGGCCTAGCTAATTGTCTAATAGCTTTCACTTTATCCTTGTTCATTGAGATTCCATTCTTTGACACAATATGGCCTAAAATTTTGCTCTTGCGTGACCATGAAAACACACCTTTTTGGGTTCAAGAAGACTTTATATTTTTTGCACTTCTCAAAAGTTTCTATCTAGGTAGCTAACATCACATCATGCTTACACCTCCATGCTCTTAAGACCTAGCTTCCACCAAATAAAGGTATTGTTCTTTCGAATCACAAAAGGGTTCCATGATGATCGATTCAACATCCTCATCAATGGCTTCCATTAGTTCAGATGTACTAGGCTCACATTCTTCAATGATAGGGTCAAACATGAGAGGCTCTATCGTGAGTACCAAGATTTCATGGCCATCTTCATCACAATGGGGTGTTTGTTGTTCCTCATTCATTGATATGATGTGGCTAACATTTTTTTCTAGCATCTAGTCTCTTCTCTTCTTTCTCTGCAACTTTACACATCCATTACTGTGTATCCTCATGCATCCATGAAGAATTTGATTTTATGGAATCCACCAATTTTGTCCCTTCTAGCATCCTATGGATAGTATTCCACTACAGGGGTGGTATGTCTTGATGAGAATTGTCCTTGAGATTTGCTTTGGTAGTGGCCCCTAGGTGTTGCAAGTACAAGGAAATGGTGCCCCAATCTTGCCACCATCTATAACTCCCTCATGAATGGTCTACCCAAAATCATCTTATAGACATGATTCTTTCCAAACTCGCATATGAAACATGTATGCTCGAACTCTAGACCATAGGTAGTGAGAGTTATACCTTCTAGCAATCTTAGAGGTTTCTCTATATCTTCATCTACCACTTGCACTTTCATCCTAGTTAGTCTTAGAGCTAGCTTGCCCCATCGTTTTCATAGGGAAGTGGTGGCAATGGAAACTTCTACTCCTGAACCTACAATTGCCTTCATTATATAGCCCTAGTATTTGATAGGTAGATATGTATTTCCTTCTTCTCCTTTGATCATATCTCCTATCTTATCTATAGGTATCTTTGGTACCTTTGTGTGAGTTTGTGCCTGAGAGTGGAACTCAGCAACTTATGTCAATTGGTTTGCTACATGCTTCCACAACTGGGGTTTGTTCCTTAGTAGCTCCTCTAAAGTGAGATTACACTACTCTCTAGTGTTTTAAACTACATCTGTGTTCCTAGGTAGAACTGATTTATGGTTTCTAACCATGGCTTTGGGAGCTCTCATCTAAATAAACTTAGATTCCCAAGGGCCTATGAAGTGTGCCAATTCCTATAAGGAATGGGATTTAAAGTCTACTCTTTCACTAGATTTCACATCATCCTGCTCCCCATATATAGAGAGAATGTCCTGAAAAAACTCATCATGAAGATCATCCGCTTCTTCAATTGGAGAAGTATCCTATCTCTCCTCGGCCCATTTCTTTTCTTGTATCTCTCTTAAGAACTCTTGGGAGTAGTGATTTATAAAGGAAGGAATTATATCATTTGTAGCATTAGGAGCATAAGCTTCCTATTGTGGTAAGCATATCCTTTTATTTCCACTATTTTGAGCCTCTGGTGTAGCTAAAGTTTTAGGTTTAGCTATCAACTGCTCTAACCTCTCTAAAAGTCCCTCAAAATGTAATTTTGATTTCACTGATTTTATCTAATTCAAAAGATGACTGGCATCAAACATAGCCTGAGCTAGTTCTACCATTTTTGCACAAACTTTAGTCCTCTCAATCTCTAATTCTGCTTGAAGATATCTAACTTAGCTACATTTGGCCCTTCTTGAAGTCAAGCCTGTTAGACCTTGAACATCATGTCCAGGTCTCCTTGAGTAGGATCTTCTAAGATTGATCATGCTTTGAGTTGGGGTGGGATGGATGATAGGGTTCGATATGTTGGGTTGATTGGTGGCGGCATCTAAGAGTGAGTTTGAGAGGCGATTTCAACTATTTTTGTTTTTTATTCTCTAAGGATATCTTCAATTTGCTAAGTTTCCTAGCCCATTCTCTCTGCATTCTCTCCCGGCTATCCTTCCAAGATATTGTTCTCTTTCCATCTATGCTCCCTGACTCACTATCCTTTGACTTCTTTTCTTGATCTATGTCTAGGCCTATGCTCTAGTGTCTACATGCATAGGGGTGATAATAGTCATGCTTCCATTTGGTTCTACTACCAAGCCAAATACATTGATTTGAGTAATCTTTTGCATGTTGGCTTCATTTTTTGGACAATCTCTGAGGAGATGTTCCTTTCCATAATCAGGGAAGCATATTTTGTCTTTTGTTGCAGCATATTTAACTATGATTATGTTGGCAAGGGTGGTGGTTGCTAACATTTCCTAGGACATGAGAGCATCCAGACCCATGCTCACCATGGGGATCGATAGACTTGTGTGGATGCAAAATTAGTTCACCCTTCACATGTAGGCATGCCTGCTATGTTTTGTGACTACAAACATCCTTTTTGAAGTGCTATCCAAGTAGATAACCTTCCTTGGAACCTCATGATCTTTGAATTCATGGATGATTACTCCATCCACCTCACTAGGCTTCTCTGACTTGAATCTCCAAAATGTGTCATATGTCTCTATGTTCATGAAGAGTTCCATACTTTTATTGTCTTGGGGAATCCCCTCTGGTGTTATGATTCTCGATAGGATTGACTTGCCTCTATGCATTGTAGGCTCTCTTCCTGGGTTATCTTGATCCAAGTCTCTTTATTTCGACTTAGGGATGATTGATCCAAACTCATATGTCCTATCAGGTAAGTTGGTTACCACGTACATGGTTCCTTTCTTATCTATATAGGATCCCTCTTCGAACTTGATTACAAGGTGCTCAATTCCAAAGCATTGATCTGGGTTTCTAAGTTGGACAACTGATCGTCTCAAACCATCCTCATAGATGCAAGCACCAAAGCGGTTGGTTTGGATATATTCTAGTTGAGTCTTGTAGGGACCTTCTAGGGTTTGTACGTATGCTAGCCATGAACACCTTGTAGGTCTCTCTATGCTAAAAGATATTGGAGAATCTCTTGTATCTGAGATCAACACATAAGGAAAGTCACTCAATTGTTGAGATCAGGACCTAGCTATGTGACTGACACTAGCTTTAGAAGATCTGATGCTTTTTCTATCTACTCTTCCTCAGTGCCTACTTGACCTAAGGTTCATATGACCCAATTACTTGCCTAATATCCAAGTACAACTACATTGTAATGTTATTTTGTATCAATCACTTGTTTTTTTTAAGTTCTTTTTGGTGAAAAATCTTATCGGTATAGTCACATTGTCAAGAATACTTTAAGTTTGGTATTACTTGTCATTTGATCGATCAAATTATGTTATTTTCCCTTTAGGGTTTTCCACAACTCTGCTTTACCAACTATTGGAGTTGAAAAAAATAGGGTTTCTTGAACTTGACCAATTCCTAACATTGACCTAATTGCTCAATACCTCTATACACACTTAGCCTAAGCTAGAAATTGATTGAGGGGGATGAGAGATCATCTAACCTCCAGTCATGTGCACTTAAAACAGCTCAGATGCCTAGGATGCTCGTTTCTAATATTGGACTACATCGATATCTTTCTTTTCCACATAAATAGCTCCAAATTCTTGTAAAATTCCTATAAATTAGGCTCAATTTGACCAAAAATTAGGATGTATATCATGGATGGCTCTTTGTCACAATAGATGTGTCTATCATGATAGATGGGTCTATTGCGATAAACATTATCCGTGGTCTATCATCTATTGCCTATCGTTTGTCATTGTCTTTGTCGATCACGATGGATCATTTGTCGTGATAGTCATGTCTATCATGCTAGATGTGTCTATTGCAATAGGCACTCTCTATCATACCTTTCTCTTTGTCATGATAAACAGTGTCTATCTTGATGGATGGAAAAAGGGGAATTTTTTACTATGTTTTGTGTTTTGGAATGCTCATGAGGTGCCATCTATCGTGCCTATGATGTGAATACAAAATACCAAACATTTTTGTCTATAGTGATAGACAAAGGTCATCATCTCAGACTACGTGCAAGGCTCTATCAGACATGATGATCCTGTTGGAGTTGCTAATGCCATCAATCTCTACAAAAAAATCTCAAAAACACACAAAGACATCAATCACACAAGCCCTCTCTCTCTCTCTCTCTCTCTCTCTCTCTCTCTCTCTCTCTCTCTCTCTCTCTCTCTCTCTCCCTCTCTCTCTCTCTCGTTCGCTCGCTCTCTCTTGCTCTCTCTCTCTCTCTCTCATACACACACATGTGAAATGAGGGAAATGATGTGGGAGATGGTGATATGACCAAAAAGTTGAATTTTTTGCGATGAAGGAGATGGATGTAGAAGGTGAGTAGAGATGGTACAGATGGTGATGGAGATGAAAAAATTAAGAAAAATAGAAAATTTACCTACATCAAGAGTCTAGGTCTTACCATCACACGTTCATCCTCTAATCAAACTCCCTAATAATGTAACATAATTTGGTGTCACTCCAGCTTAATAGGAATGCCAACATGAGGAGATCTACCTCGCAAATGTCAATTCGTGGAGATGTGAGGATGGTATGATGACCATGAGCTAGTGGAATGCACAAGTGCATGAGTGATAAGCACACTAGCATGCACACACATTCACAAATATGAAAATTAACACATGGGCCATTCTAACATCCCCAAGCTCAAGGACTCCTTTGCTTGTAGAAAATGGAGTCAAAAATATTAAAAACATGTATTTACAATGAAATGAAGTGATGCAAAATCATTGTTTGTTGAATTGATTCGAAATAATGATTGGGCCTATTCCTGGACCTGCATTGACTACTCCATTTGTTCATTCCACCTTGGTCTCCTCTTTGATTGTCTCCTCTTTGTCTGAGGCTTCCTTGCCTACTAAATCCTCCTTGGCTACTAACACACACACACACACACACACATATATATATATATATATATATATATATATAATCTTTTTCCACTTTTAACATAAGAAGGTTAGTGATGAATAGGTGAAGCCTTATATAGTTTAATCTCTTGTGGGAAAATTGTGTGTGTTAGTAAGTACAGAAAGAAAATCCCTACTCTATACGAAAGCACATGCTACAATTCCTATTCCTTATGCAGAAATGTGCACTACTAAATAGATCATCTAAAGCATAATGCAGAATGCAAGGCTTTGTACTAAAGCTTTATGTGCATATGTTAAGTGGATTTACCATTTATGTGTGCAAGGAGGAAGGTGATTCTCCTGCTTATACTTCCTGTTATTGTCATTGAATTGCTTTGGTCTCCATTTCCACTGATATGTAGTGACTTTATTTTGGTATTTGAATTTATTCCCTTTGGTTTGAATAAATCCTTGGGGTTTGATCATATATGTTGTCCTTTGGTTGTTATGCCATCCATGTCTTTATGGTTTAATATTCTTTTTGCTCTCTAGATTATCTAATCATTGCCTAAGTGAAGTGGTAGGGTTATTGTTTGTATAGCTACAAGGTTATAAGGTAAAGGCCTTGGGTTTTTGGGTGTGAGATCCTTAGGATTTATTGTTTATTTACCTCTATTTCAAGGGTCCTTGAACCCTAGGGTTGATTGTTCGAAGGGTAAGAAGCTTAGGCTTAGTTGGAAGCTTTTCCTAAGCCAATTGACTTGTATGTGAGAGCTTGGAGGGTCTTTTTTTATAAGGCGGTGATTTTTAAAGCACGGAAACCATGTGATCACCTTAGGGGCCATATGATGGAAGGTACACATGTCCCCTCATGGTTTACTTACCCCCTTGAACATGGAGCTATATGTTGGAGGGGTTGGCTAGGTGGAGAACTCCATCTCTATACCTAGTGTGTCTTGCTATTTGGAGTCCTTAATTGATTTTTTTTGTGGTGGTATGTCCTCATACAACACGGGTTATTAGAGATACCAAGTTATGTCACTTTAATTTTTTAGCATTGAACAAATTGCATGAACATTCATGGCTGTTTGAAAACTCTTTGAGTCACCTTTTCATGTAAAATGGTACAATGTATGATCCCCCTAATGGGGAGGGTCTTAGCATTAAAGGGCCCTCCTCAACCACTTAGGGGAGACCAAGTATGGCACTTGAATTTTCATGGATGGTGATCCAAAGGCTAGCCCACCTAGTCACTTGTCTTGGGTGTGAAAGGAGTGGAGCAAGCCACTTTGTTTGCTTACTCCTCCTTTCTCACTTGATGAAAGTTAAAACTCTCGAGTGCACTCATATAGGCTTGTCCCATGTTGTCGATATCACACGTGGGGTATATCCCATAGGTGACAACAAATATCCATATGTGAGTTCGTAATCTTTCCTCTTTTAAGGATCCTTTCAACCACAAAAGGAAGTTTCACGAACAACCTCATGGACAACTTGGATGCCCTTGTGCACATTACAAGAAGTGATTGAAATGGTCCTTTGATTCTTAGAGTGATTGAAATGGTCCTTTGACTCTTATCTCGTTTGCGCAAACTGATATGTGGGATATATCAAAGTCTCATGAGAACAATTGTGTGCCCATCTTCCTTCTTGCAATCTATATGTGCCCGATTTGAAGAGATTTTCCATCTAAATGTGCAACCGAATTCTATCTCTTATCTCTCCTATTTGAGTCGATGGGAGCTATGAGAGCCTCTACACACGACAAAGAGATAATGGATTATAGAGGGTCTATTTGGAGAGCCTCGAGAGAGGAACACGATGAAGAAGAGATGAAGAATGAAGCGTACATGGATTTGCTTCAATCATAATTTGAGGGAAGTAGTCATTAAGTGTGTTTGATTTTTATTTTCTTTAAGCATATTTCATTGGAATGTAATATGATGTCTAGAAGACGAATAGAATAGAGATTCAGTGTCCATATAAAAGACTTGGAGCTCCATGAAGAGGGCTCGCTTCTTCATCGACAAACTCAACCAAAGGTGGATGCACATGTATGGACAGACTTCATTAAAGAAATTTTGGTGAGTAACTTTTATAGATTGTTTCATTTTTTTTTTTTTCTTTACTTTCCTCATTGCATTAGTAAATGTGTTTAGCATCATGCTAAATTTCCTTTGGAGCATTAAAAAAAAAAAACTTTGAAGAAGCCATGGGATAGAGTGATCCATACAATAAGGGGAGCATCATGAGGCAAGGACAAGGCATGGAAAAAGGCATTCCCCAAGGAGAATAAGAAAAAGAGGTAGATGCACCTATTGGGCAGTCAATTAAGTATCAAAATGCCCAATAAGAACATTAACAATGGAAGAGGTGGAATGGTCGAACGCTATATCATCACAATGGAAGTACTCAAGGTGACCACAGAATGGATGAAGATTGATTTACAAATAATTATTTAGACCTTTTTCTTTTCCTTGCAAACCATAGAACATGCAATGCATGCCATCTGGAAGTGGATGCATAGATTCAAGTGGCCTAAGTTGCATGGTCACCTACACAATTAGTTATGGAAATGATTTGAATTGTGCATAAAAATCATACGGTTTAGTAAAAGATAGATTGCTTGCACATGATCATGGACATGGTGTTGGCAGCAGTCACGGAACCGAAGGAGCCACAAGACAAAGAGGGTCGGAACGAAGAGATAGCACAAGCAGACACAGTAGCCAAAGAAGATCTGGCAAGTAGGCCATCTAAATTTTTCAGACATCAAGGAGTGGAGCACACAAGAAGAAAGAGCAAGTAGGGAGCTCAAAGATGCGTACGACAAATCAACAGAGAAAATCCCTACACAAATAAGTGATTTTAATCACTAAAAACCATTGTAAATACCATTTCATATTTTTGTAGCTCCATTTTGTGCAAGCCAAGGAGTCCTTGAACTTGAGGAGCCTTAGAAGTACCTACATATCAATTTTCGTATTTTTTAGACTCAGTTTAAGCCCTCAAATTGGCCCTGGAACCTAATTTTTAACTAGGCCGGACATTAGGTCTGGACAGGGCCAAAGCTAGTCAAAAACTATAAAAGGAGCTAGAGAGCTCATTTTTGAGGTTAGATTGTAATTCCATTTCCCTCATTCCACTTGTGAGAGAGAGCGAGAGAGCGATAGTGTGTGTGCAGTTTTTGCATGTTTCTTGAGCTATCTTGCAGGTACATGCTGCATCATCCTTCCCAGCACTTTGCGCAGGTACGGAAATCTTGGCAACTGTCTCTGTGTCGCCGACCTCTGTCAATCGCGACCGACAGAAAAAATGCTCCATTTGCCAAACAAAGTACAAAACCATGATCTACAGGCCTAGAGCTTCCCAAAACTGTGTTTAGATTTTTGAAATTCATCAGATTTTTGTCAATCGCGATCGCTCTGTCAATCGCGATCGACGAACCACGACGGACAGACCTTTCAATCGCGATCGACCCATCAATCGCGACTGACAGCCCACGACGGCTCTGTCAATCGCGACCGACAGAGTCAACGACCGATTGACCACGACGGACAGACCCTCGCGACCGACCTGTCAATCGCAATCGACCCATCAATCGCAACTGACAGAGTCAACGACCCTTTGACCACGACTGATTGACTTTTCGAGCCACGCATCAATCGCGATCGACCCATCAATCGCAACTGACGTCCCACGACGGCTCTGTCAATTGCGACCGACAGAGTCAACGATTGTTTGACCACGACGGACAGACCCTCGCGACTGACCTATCAATCGCGATCGACCCATCAATCGCGACTGACAGAGTCAACGACCCTTTGACCACGACTAATTGACTTTTTGAGCCACGTGTCAATCGCGATTGACCCATCAATCGCGACTGACAGCCACGACGGACCTGTCAATCGCGATCGACACATCAATCGCAATTGACCTGTCAATCGCGACTGACAGAACTTGCGAACGCGATAGAAGGGCAAATTTGGCCAATTTTTAAGGGCAAAAAAAAAAAAAAAAAAAAAAAGTGGTCTAATTTTTTGGGGAACTTTTAAGGGTTTAACATTACATTGTGAGGCCGCAACCCAAGTAATTCAAGAATTCCTGTCTGCCTGAGTAAATTGTTTTGAACCCTGTTTTAGCACCTAAACCCTGATCAGACATAACTTCCTCATACAAAATCCAATTTCTGTGATTCTTGTTTTGTTGGAAAGCTCGTGGGAAGTACAACCAAAACTTCCACTGGTTATGTGAAAATTAAGATCAGGATTATTAGATAGGGTTTTTTGAAGTTAACCATACCCGAGGTAGGAAAACTGAGGGATCCTTGGGATTGTTTTTTATAAAGGCAAGAGATACATTGGTCGGTGAGTTACATGCATGAAAGTGGTCTAGTCTGTCATTTGAATTTAACTCTGGAACTAATCTTGGGACTGATGCAGGTCTATTGAGAAGCAATTGAGAGCGTCCAAGCAAGGGCTTTGTGCAAGCTTGAGAATCAACTTCTCGAGCACTAAAGAACAAGGATCAGCAAGAAAGGTCGGAATATTCTCAACTCCCCCTCGTCAATTCCTAGCTTAGGCTAAGAACGACTAGAGGTAGGAGTAAGTCAGGGCGACGATAGGCAATTATCAAGTTGAAGAATACCTAAACTTTCAAGTTCAAGCTAAGGACATAATCTTTGTACTGTCGAGAACTTTAAAGGAAAAGAACTTAACGTGGAACGATCAACTTTAAGTGTAGAACTACACTCAAATATACCTTGCGACGTGATATCAGACAAGAATGTTAACACGGTAATCAACTAAAAAGAATCAAGTAACTGATACAAAAGAACTCCACCACGAGGTTGTACTTGGGCAAATTTGGGTTATTCAATTAGGCTTATGAACCTTAGATCAGGGCGACATCTAGGGAGAGATAGACAAAGCCTTAGGTCTTCAGAGGCCAGTGTCAACCACATTGCTAGGTCTTGGGCCCAGTAGTTGAGCCACCACTCATAGTACCCTAGTTCTGAGACTAGTGAATCCGAGATGTCTCAAGGCATGGACAGACCTACGGGAGTTCAGGAGTGCCATACTTGCACAGGGTAGAAGGCCCTTACAAAACGCAGTTGGAATACCTTAGGACCAACCGATTGGGTGCTAGCATCTATGAGGACGGCCTAGGAAGATCTGTGGTACAGATTAAGAATCATGATCAATCCATTGGATTAGAGCGCCCAGCTGTTAAGTTCGAAAACGGAGCGTACTTAGACAAGGAAGGGACAATATATGTAGTCACCAGTCATCCAGATAGGACTGATGAATTTGGGAATGAGATCCCAAGAACGGACTTAGGTGACCTAGAGCAAGGAAGCATGGGTGAAGAACCAAGGACCCCCCAAGGCAAATCTGTTCTCACTAGGATTATCACACCAGAGTGGATTCCCCAAGATAATAAGAGCATAGATCTGCTTCTGAACCGAGAAACTGACGAAGCCTTTTGGAGGTATAAATCTGATCGGCCAATTGATATAGGAACAATCATGATCTATGAGTTTAAGGATCCTGATAGCCCAGGCAGAGTGACCTACTTAGATCATGCTTCAGAGAGGATCTTTGTGGTGACAGAAAATGATAGGCATGCTTACACTTGGAAAGGTGAAATTATTTTCCCCCAACCAAGATCAAATGTGTCCTATGGTCACCCTGGAGCGGGAACATCCCAAGCTCATGGAACTCAAAGAGACAGAAGTAGAGATAGGCCAGAAGTAAGCTTTGCTAACCCAGGGGGCAGAGAAAGAACGAGGATGGAAACAAATAGAGTAGAGCCTGAGGTACATAGAGCCCCAAGAAATCAAAGGAATGTGGAAGACTTCCCTCTACCACGACCTAGAGAACACACCAGGATTTTGAGACCAACTCAGTTAGTCAAGTCCATGAAAAATTACTTCGATGGCACAGGAGACCCATACGATCATGTGGCAGAGTTTAGGCAAGTCTTGAGAGCAGAACAAGTGGAGGACCTATTCACACAATATAATGCCTTTGGTCTAACCCTTAGGAACACAGCCCTTACGTGGTTCCAACCATTGAATGAGAGACAGTTCAGGAGCATAGACCAACTCCTGGAGGCTTTCATTATTGAATTCTCTAAGAGTGGCATAAGACATAATACCTCCTCATTGATTCACAGCTTCAAGCAAACCCCTCAAGAGACCGTGAGACTTGCAGGAAGAAGATTTAGGCAATATCTTGAAAGATGCCCTGTTTCGGAGCTCCCCACACAAGCTAAGCAAGTGGCTTTATTCTTGGATGGATTGTTGAGTACAAAGTTAAGATCCTATGTGTACTTGAAGGACCCTAGGACCATAGAAGAGTGTGTACGCATGTGCATTGACATCGAGGATAACCTGGGGGAGGAGTTAGAGCTTTCCAAAATATATAAAGATTCTTATAGTGCCTCTAGCCTCTCTTCCACGCAATCCACATCAATTGAGGAACTCGCTGAGAAAGTGGCACAAAAACTAGGCATCTCTAGCAAACAGATCCCAAGGTTTGCCCCTGTGAAAAGATGCTATACTTGTGGTGGCGACCACATGGCGAATGTATGTCCCATTATGGCTCAACCCCAAGTAAATCCTAGTAGCCAATACTGCACCATAGAACGGAGATACACTAATCACACAACACAAGACTGCCCATACAATAAGCAAGCGGTCAAGCAAACCTACCCTCAGCCATACCCTCAGCAGGGAAGATACCAGAATCAGTATCCACCACAACAGTATACTAGGCCTCAGCAAAATTACCAACCGCAATATCAGGCCCAACTGAGACCCCAGCCAGTGCTAGCACATCAACCATCTGCTCCTACTAATGTAATCCCTGTAAAGTATGCAGCTGTAGAAGAAAACCTGAATAGGGCCATAGTGCCAGTAACCCCATTGCTATCAGAAAGTGACCCCAGTGACCATAGTTTCGATTCTACACATGTTGATAGCCCCCAGGCCTACTACATGCAGTCTCCTGAACATGGTGAGTCTTACTATAGTGAAGAGCCAAATGAACCTAGTTGGGAGTCAGATTACACAAACGTCATGTATGCAAACCCCAACCCTAGGCCTCAACCTAGGCAAGTAAGACCCCCATTCCCTAAAGGACCATGCTACAGATGTCAGGGAGATCATCTCATTCGTGATTGTCCCTTGCCTCCACCTCCACAACCCCAATCAGTGACGATCCAGGGCTATTGCCAGGAATGTGGAAAGGAGCATCTCTTACGAGATTGTCCAAAGAATCCCAGCAATATGCCAAAAATAACTCCCATTAATGTTATTAAGTTAGTTGTAGACTCCACAGGAAGTGTGATGTCCACTACACCAGTGCAAGTGATCACTAGAGCTCAAGCATTGCAGCAAAATCAAGGGGTAGGCCAGGAAAAGAGCCCAGATGTTAGTGAAATAGAGAGCATGACAAAGAAAAGGACTAGAGCTTGGAAGGATAGTCGTGAAAGAATGAAAAGACAATGGGCAAAAAAGATGAGTGAACTCGAGGAAAGCCTCAGAGAAACAAAGGCCAGGATAACTGAACTCACATCTCAAACTCCCTCTCACACTACCCCACCTCCACCATTCCCAACTCCATCCGACCAGCCACCTTCCAACCCGCCTCACCTACTTCCACCACCCCCTAGAGTAGGATCAGTCCTAGCAGATCCCACTCTCGAAGACCTTAATATGATGCTTAAAGCATATCAGGCCAGAATCCAAGAAGGGCCAAACGTAACTGATCATGAAAAGTGTTACCCAAGAGCAGAACTAGAGCTAGAACGAACCAAAATTTGTGCTAAGATGGTGGAATTGGCTCATACCATGTTTGAAGCCAGTCGCCTATTTAACATCTCTAGTTCAGCGAAGACACAGTTGCACTTTGATGGACTGTTAGAAAGAATAGAGAAGCTAATTGCACAATCAGAAAAGGAACCCGCCTCTCAACACAAGGACAAGGCAAGTGAAAGAGCAGGTCTTCCCGCCCAGGAAGCTTATGTGCCTGAAGCCTATGTGCCTAACTCTACGGAGCCAGACACATCATCTTCTATGAATCGATTCACTCCAGAATTCCTACGAGAGATTCAAGAAGACAAATGGGCTAAAGAAAGTGAAGTACCTCCTCCCATTGAACTGGTGGATGATGCACACGACCAATTCCCACAAGACATCCCATCCATTTATGAGGAGCAGGAGAGCACCCACTCTCAGGAAAGATTAGATTTTGAGTCTAATTCTTTGCATGAATTACCCCACTTCACAGGCCCATGGGAAGCTAAGTCTACTTGTATGAGAGCACCCATGGTCATGGTACGAAATGAGGACTCAGTCTTACCTAGGAACACACAGGTAGTGAAAAACACTAAAGTGCAGTGCAATCTCAAGTTAGAAGAGCTACTCAAGGTTAGACCTGAATTATGGAAACATGTCGCCAAACAAATACCAGCGATAGTGAAACCTCATTCCCAGGTAGGATCCCATAGGACAGTGCCAGAGATACCCTTGGATAAGATAGGAGACATGTGTGAAGGTGAAGAAGGGAACACCTATCTTCCCATTACCTACCAGGGGTACACCACCAAGGCAATTTTGGACTCAGGTGCAAGAGTTGCAATTGCCACCACTTCCCTATGGAAGTGTTGGGGCAAGCCAGCACTCAGGCCAACGAGAATGAAATTGCAGATGGCCGATGGTCATATTGAGAGGCCCTTAGGATTGCTAGAAGGAATAACTCTCACCACCTGTGGTGTCGAGTTCGAGCATACCTTTGCTATATGCGATTTCAACAAGAATCATGGCTATGAGATGATTTTGGGAAGACCCTTTATGCGACAGTTGCAAGTGGTACAGGATTGGGGAACCAATTCTTTGTACCTGCAACACTTAGGTGTTACGACCAAAGTGAATCTCAAAGATTACTCTCATAGAGATGTCCCTCCTATCCAATGGAACCCCATCCATAGAGCCAAAGATGATACGGAATCGGTGCATTCCATAGGATCAGGATCCTCATGGATGCATGAAGACACTCACTTATGGATGTGCAAAGTAGCAGTAGAAGAAGAGAAGAGAGAAAAAGCCAGAGAGATAGGTGCAAAAGAAACCCATAAATCCATTCAAGACCCAGCCTATGCACCTGTAGTCTTTCCTGACGAAGAATTTGAACCCCACGGCTGGGCAGAAATCCTAGCAACAATGGATGTAGCCATCAATGAAGAACAATGGACACCTCACTGTGATGAAGATGGCTATGACATTTCAGTCTTCTCCATAGAGCCAATCATGGGAGAGGCAGTCCTAGAAGAATGCGAACCTAGCCCTGATGCATTTGAAGATGCGAGCGACTCCGATCTAGAGTCAATCATTATGGATCCACCTTTTGCATCAGATGAAGAATATTTCTATGAAGTAGAATTTCAACCCCAAAGGCACGGAGAGCTTACGAAAGACGTAAGGCTAGCCACACATGTAACCCCTAAGGAAGAAGGAAAGAAAAGGAAGAAGAAAGAAGTCACACAAGAAGAGGAGGAATCTTTGTTTGAGGTCCCAGAAAATTTTAAGAAGTATGAGATAGATGACAGGAGAGTCATGATCAGAATGCCTAAACGAGAGGCACAATCAGGAGAGGCCTATGATAACAAAGAAACCACAAAGAAAATTGTGGTAGCCATGGAAGAGGGAGAAGAGAGATGCACTTACATAGGACATGACCTGACGGAAGAAGAAGAGCAAGAATTGATAGCCTTGCTAAGAGAATACAGAGACGTGTTTGCTTGGAGTTACAAGGACTTGAAAGGTGTGGACCCTGACATATGCTCACACACCATCCCCATGACCTCATATGCCAAACCCTCTAAGCAAAAGCCATATACATACAATGATAATTACGCTGCCAAGATCAAAGAGGAGATAGATAGACTGGTTGAAGCTGGATTTATCTATGAAATTGAGCACATTGAATGGGTATCCCCCATTGTTGTGGTGCCCAAAAAGAATGGTAAATTACGTGTATGCATTAACTTAAAGAAGGTCAATGCAGCCACAATTCGAGATAACTATCCGCTTCCCATCACAGAACATCTCTTATAAAGAGTAGCAGGCAAGGAAGTGTACAGCTTCCTTGATGGATTTTTGGGCTACAATCAAGTAGCCATAGCTCCAGAGGATCAGCATAAGACAGCTTTTGCCACAGAATGGGGCATATTCGCCTTTCGGGTAATGCCATTTGGGCTTACCAATGCACCAGCAACCTTCCAGAGGCTGATGTGGCATGTATTTAAGGAGTTCCTGAGGAAGAATTTAGAAGTCTACGTTGATGATCTTTGTGCTCATTCCAACATCAGACAAACCCATATTCCTCAACTGAGACAAATCTTTGACAAATGTAGAGAATATCAAGTCTGCCTAAACCCAGAAAAGTGCGTTTTCATGGTCAGGCAAGGTAAGATTTTAGGACACATAGTGTCAAAGAATGGCATATCCACCGATGAAGAGAAAGTAAGAGCCATAGCCGAGTTACCTAGGCCAAAGAACATCAAGGAAGTACAGGCCTTCATGGGGCATTGTGGTTACTACCGCCGGTTCATTCACATGTATGCTGTCATTGCAAAGCCCATGTATGGACTTCTGACTAACTTTGAGTGGACTGATGAATGCGAGAATTCCTTCCAAGAGCTTAAACGAAGATTATGTTCAGCACCAATCTTAACCACACCAGATTGGAATAAGCCATTCCATGTTCACGTGGATGCATCCAATTATGCTATTGGGTGTGTGCTTGCTCAACCTACTGGTGAAGGTAATATGGATCTTCCAATTGCCTATGCCAGTAGACAATTGAATGCAGCTGAACGAAATTACACCACTACTGAGAGAGAGGGCTTAGGCATGGTATATGCAGTTAAGAAATTTAGACACTATTTGCTTGCAAACAAGTTTAAATTTTTTACTGACCACCAAGCATTGTTATATCTCGTGAACAAGCCATGCAATACAGGAAGATTAGTAAGATGGTTTCTCTTACTAATGGAATATGATTTCGAGGTTGTGGTAAGGAAAGGGAGGACTCATTTGAGAGCGGATCATCTCTCTAGGCTCACATCTGGAGAAGCCCCACAAGGAGTGTCAGATGACTTTCCTGATGCTTACTTGTTTAATTTGGAAGTGGTGCCGCAGTGGGCTAAGCCATTAGTGCCAGTATTGACGTACGGGCCTAACCACCCAGTTATAGCCACACAGGATAGAGAGGTAGTAAAAGCCCAAAAGTACCACATCATGGCTGGAAGTATGTACAAGCACACAGATCAAGGGATCTTGGCTTGTTGTGTAGAAGAGGACGAGTATGCGAAGTGGTTGCAATTACCACATGTAGGTGCATTAGAGCAACACTACTCAAAGCGACGAACCCTACAGACACTACGGAGACTCGGAGTACATTGGCCGACTATGGAAGCTGATGTCCAAAAGTTGTGCAAGGAATGCCCAACGTGCTGCACTAAACCACCTGTGGAACATGCCACTCTTTATCAAGTGTCCATAGTGCCGGATTGGAGTGAACCACTAGTATCCTTTCTGAGGACGAAAACATTCCCTCCAGACATGACTCTGGCTAGGAAAAGGAGTTTAGAACAAGAAGCCCAGGATTACTCACTCATTGGTGATAATCTATATAAACGTGGTAAAGACGGTTACCTGAGACTATGTGTCCATGAGAGTGAATATCTCAAGATCTTGGACACTGCTCACCAAGGTGTAGCAAGACGACACTTTGGACCAGATCGGGTGATCAAGGCAATACTATTTGCGGGCTTCTGGTGGCCGACCCTTCACATGGATGCACATACTTATGTGAAACGGTGTGATGTCTGTCAGAGAACTCAATATCCTATACGTAAAGATGAGATGCCACTGAAACCTATGATGGGTGGACGTGCATTCTCTAAGTGGGGAATAGACTTCGTAGGTCCTATTAATCCCCCAGCTAAGGGTTCCAATGCAGAATATATCATTGTTGCGACAGACTATCTAACAAAGTGGGTAGAGGTAAAAGCCACAACGAAGAACGATGCTCAAACAACAGCTAAGTTTTTATTTGAGAATGTGTTCACTAGATACGGGCTACCTATAGAGCTAGTTAGTGATAGAGGCACTCACTTCTTGAATGAAGTTATTGAAAATCTGCTCCAAGAATTCTTGGTAGTGCATAAGAAGTCTGCCCCCTATCACCCTCAAGCAAATGGCCAGGCTGAGAGCACCAACAAGATCTTATGCAATGTACTGACGAAATTAGTGAACAATAAACGCTCTGATTGGGACAAATAGCTACACCATGCTGTTTGGGCATACCGAGTCGCCTACAAAACGGTACTCCAAGCCACCCCCTTTCAGATGGTATTTGGCCAAAATGCAGTGCTACCATTGGACTTCTTAATACCTACACTGAAAGTAGCACAAGAGCATGAATGGACGGGTCATGAACTCTCCTCTAGACTTTTTGACCTTGAACGATTAGGAGAAACAAGACTGAGGGCGGCTGCAGGGATATATGCAGCTAAGAAACGACAGAAGGCATATTTTGATGCCCATATTAAGGATAAAGGCTTGAAAGCAGGAGATCTGGTACTAGTCTACACTTTGAAACAACATGCAAGGAAACTAGAGAAAAGAGGTTACGGACCCATGATAATTAATAGGATCTCAACGAGTGGAGCAGTACAGCTGGCCACCTTAGAAGGTGATGTTCTTCCAAGCTACATTAGTGGATGCAGGGTCAAGTTGTATCAGGAACCACTCATAGAGGAAATGCTAAGTCAACTCAACAGTGCTAAGAAACGCAAAGAAGAAGAAAAGCGGATTCGAGAAGAAGCTCAAGCAGAAGCCTTAGAGCGCATACGGAGAATGAAATTAAGAAGACAAGGTAGAGAGCAACCTAGGCCAGATGCATATGCAGACCAAGGATATCATGTGGCTATGTGTGAAGTTTCAGGTATCAGCTCTCATAGGATAATTGATCGACGTCCTTTTATAACCTTAGATATAGGACAAGGAAAAGGTGCAAAGACTGTAAGAGCTTTGATTGACTCAGGTGCATCCACTAGTGCTGTCAAGTTATCTTACTGTCAAGAATTGAAATTAACTGTCGATCCTATAGAAGCATATCTCATAGGATTGGGAGGTGTGGAAACCCCTTGCATGAGCGAGGTGGATCTTCCCATCTCCATTCAAGACGAAGTGATGACAGTCAAAGTACTAGTGTGTCAAGATGAGGACCTCACTGAGCCTCTTGTCTTGGGTCAGGACTGGATCTATGATCATGCAGTCAACCTCAACCTAAGAAGTGGACTTCTTCAGGTATGGGTAGATCATAGCCGAATTACAGTTGAATTGGAAAAGGAGGCACTCAAGGAACTAGGTAAAGCACAAACTCCTGGTCCTTCCAGGGGCGCACCTGAAGTTGACAATGCTATTTTTGTCCAACACTGTATGATGCAGAAAGAGACTTGTCTCAACAACGGAGCCAGGGAGAGGACGGAACTCCCTTCTTTTCCAAAGACCAGAAGGTTGCAACAACCAACGGCAGATCAAATACAGAAGAAGCAGAACACTACCGATACTGGATGCCAAAAAAAGGAGCAAAGCAGATTGTTTCATCCATGGAAACAAGTATGGAGGCGAAAAGGCGAATTCCCTGTTCAGACCAGGCCAACCCCACGCCCAAAACCTCTTATTAGTAATCAACAACACGACACTAATAAGAAGTCCTTCATTAATTCTTCTGCAAAAGTGAAGTCTATTTGGGTACCCAAGAAGTCAATGAAGGCCAGCCCACAATCACGATAAATCTGGGTGCCTAAGGCTTGCTTGCGGGCTCAAATAGCTACACCACGGCCGCAACCGGTACAACATGTTTCACTCACTCGAACATCTGAGGCCCAGTCTTACACCTCACGCACGGACACATATTCTTCCATGAGCACTAGTAGAATCACTGGTAAATGGGTCCCTAAAAAGCCTCATCTTCAAGCAGATACCCCTATCAAACTCTTCAAAGTCTCCACAAAATCAAGATCAAAGCCCATCCACTGCCTTTGGCAACCTAAAACTTGTAATAAACCCCCGGACCCCAGTTGTAAATCCATGCCCACCTACTAACTACGCCACTCTCACACTTCATCATTCCACTTAGTTCTTAGGTCCAACCAATTCCTAACTACACACACAAGCACCGAGCACTTATTAACCTACTAATCTCTCCCGGACCTCATGATAATGTTGTAATGAGGACAAAAACGGTTCTAACTTGTCCTTTACAATGTTAACACATGTTTCTATATTCTCGACAGAACCAGCTAGCAAGCAATAACGATGGCAGAAGCTGGAGGCACCAGTTCCCAGGCAGGGTCCAGCGCACAGATTGTGGACATTGAAACTATTCTTCTGGAACCGCCACTCACCGAAAGGCCTCAAGAACTTCAAGCGGTGCATGTCCTTCCTATCCAGGACCCTCCTCAGGGACACACTTCTCAAGTGGGGAAACATGCTAATTGGTTCAGTGATGTCGCAGGGCCATTGGGTGACGGCACCTACTTCTGGGAAGCAGAAATTGAATTTAATGGCAAATGGGGACGCTACCACTTTTTCGCTCGGGAATTTGAGAACTATCAGAATGCAGAGGTAATGCGATCAGTTTGGACCAAGGCAGGCCTGGATAGATATTTCAGAGCACACTTGCCTAAACCTGATTTTCTACGCTGCTCCTATTTCATAAGTACCATAACTCCTAGCAGGGTCAAGGGAGGCGATAGTACTTTTGTACTACCATCATTGTTGCCAGGACACGAACTCAAGAGATTCAAACTGACCCTCAATCTGGTACGGGAGGCATTGAACATGCAAGGTATGCACATTCCCACCGAGAAAGAAACATAGGTCCCGGGTAGGATGAAGCATAAGGATCTCAATAAATTGAAGGACATGGTGGCAATGACGCCTACCATTGCTCTCCACTTACGAACAGTTATGCAACATTTTGCTTTTCCCGCACAAGAGCGATTCACTATGCCCCCTAAGAAAATATGGTTCAGCTTATACTTGGCAGAAACAGAGAACCTCACCCTCAACATACCGCACTGGGTCATTGATCAGATACACCTAGCCCATCAGCGCTGGAATAAGAAGCAGAAAAATGTACTTCATGGTTGTTGTGCCCTAACAAGAATAATTTACAGGTGCCTAGCATATGACATGCCCATTCAAAGAGCACTAGTGTGGTCCAGGGCCCAAGAATTCCAAAGGCGACTATCAACAACGGGTCCTCCATCGAAGAAGATGAGAGGGGGCGTCCAATTACCATGTGCTCAACCAAGGGGAGCCACTACCACACCTGAGGTGACTCCTCCTCAAACTAGGCGTGTTCGGCCATTCACCATTCGTCTTCCCAGACCAAGTACAGAAGGACCCAACTTGGTGTTTCCCCCCATTCCATCAGACTTGGAATTTCCACAGGGATTTACTCTCAATGACCTCACGGATGAAGAAGTTGCCAGGCTGATCTACGAATCTAATCTTGAAACAGAAGTAGACCAAGCCCAGGAACCACACCCCACCACAACAACACCAGCCCCGACACAACCAGTCGTCGTAGAAGTCGAAGGAGATGAACAAGAGGCAGGAGGAGAAGAAGAAGAAGCCGACGAAGAACAATTTCAAGAATATGATGAACTCTCAGAGCTAGCAAGTGCCCCAGCATATTCGGCACAAATAAAAAGATTGTACCAAACCATGAAGCGAGTTCAGGAACAACACAAAATGTTACTTGAATCAGGCAAAGTGCTCATGAGCCAACTATTAGCTGAGGAAGGTGTGGACGATATGTTTATCAAATCCATGAACCTGCACGCAGAGGCAGTCGGCTTGGATGAGGCCATACATGAGGCCATGACATACATTAATCGATTTGAGAAACGTGTGCCTGCCCGCCCTAGGCGATCTGGAAAACAAAAACACATCAATGTATCAGAACCGGAAGGCAACACGCAAACAGAAGAACATCAGGAGGAACCACTCTCCCCAACCACCTCACCTCTCGCTACACAATTCACCTCACCAACCGGCACGACCACGCCCTTTTCTACCACTACCATAGTTGTCATGGGAATTCCTCTCTCTCCCGGTATCCAATTTGGAGGAGTTTCCATGCCCACCTTCACGACACTCTTCACAAATATCACTTCCACCCCACCCACTGTCCCCATTTTTACAGTCACACACACATTTGAAACAATGGAGACATCACCCGCCACAGTACCACCCCCACCCCCCACACAACCTCAATCTCCCATACCCCCTCCACCTACTTCACCACTTGACTCCACCGCATTCACAACTCCCTTCCGCTTCCCCATTCCCCCTGCATCTTCATCTTTACCTGCATCTTTTAATGTAAATAGTATATTCCTGTCATTAAATCATTGTGTATATCAACTTCAGCACGAGTACAGGGATCTAGAAAGCCGCCATCATCAGCTGACAACAAACCATCAGCAACTACAAACACGGCTCTTAAGGCTAGAAGAAGAAAATGCGGAACTCAACCAACGCCACACCACTCTCGAGCAAGCCCATCAAACACTCCTAGAGACACCCCAACCATCAGCAGAAACCGGTGTCAAACAACTCGAAGCCTTGCTGGAGGTGTACCAAACAGATAACCTGAGAGTCCGGCGTAATTTAACTCTACTTCAAAAGCATATGGCTACAACACTTGAAGAAAATAAACGGTTGCAGAAACAAAATGAAGAAAACTTGGAAGCAGCCATGGAAGGTTCCCCCCATGAGATCGATCCAGAACAGTTCAAAGCGGTTCCCACAGAAACAATGAAAACCATCTTGGAAAGTTATGCGGATTTATTAGACGCACATGATGATTTGGAAAGGGAACGAGATGAGCTATGTAGCCAGCTCAGGGAAAAGGAGGCTCCAACCAAGGTAATAGAAACGGCCTCGACTTCAGAGGAAGTAAAGGCATTGACAGAGCAGGTGGCTGAACTCCAGAAAAAGTTACTAGAATATGAAAGGCAGCCCTCCCCAGTTGTAGAACCCGAACCGGAGGATTTAGTACCCATTGAGGTGGATGAAACATATGAGGAACCATACGTTCCTATGCCAATGCCAGGTGGTGCACAGACCTCAGAAGGACTAGACACATTAGAAGTTGAAGTACCTGAATGGCTCCAAACACTCGAGAAGACAGCAACAACCCATGAAGATAGAGTGGCCATTCAAATCCAATCTATGGCAAAGTTAGAAGACGTCATCATTAAGTCTGAATACTTTCGAAGCATGTCTCATCATAGATGGATCGGCACCAACGATGATCAATATGTGCCATATTGTGTGCTCCTTGCGGATTACAATGCAGAGATTCAACGCAGTTGTGGCAAACCTCCAAGTTTTGCCACACAATTTGGGCCAGAGGATATCCCAGAAAGTGCAAAGAAAGGCTCCATTTATCAACCAACCTGGAGAATCCGTCTTCTTGAAACCTACCCGGAAATGGTTCGTACCTGGACTAACATGCCCCTTTTTATTAAATACAATCCTTGTTATGTTCCAGTATTCCGCCGGCGCACTTGGCCAGAGTTTACCATTGCTGTCAAGAACGTCAAGGGTTGCGCGAAGTGGTTAAATTATGTTTATCTAGCACCTCCACAAGGCCCTCCCACTGTAAATTACATGATTTCTACCATCAGACACTGGAGCACTCGACTACGGAATACCCCCGATGTGATGGCACAAATGTGTATGAAAATCTTTGAACTAATGCTAATCACCTTCAGGACGTTCAAGAATATTAAAGACCCCCACTTCTCAGGTGTCGGATTTCTTACAGGAAATCAAGATCTGGTATACGACATGAGCACAACCCCATCCATAGAGGTAATATATGCTTGGCACGCCAGAATAAAGTACCTCCCAGCTTGTTTTAAACAGACATTCGAGGAGATGTTCATAACGGGATTTTGGGAATATCACTCAGAAATATTTGTACCCAGGCCCTCACATCTCCTCCACTTATTCGCTGTGGAGAGAACCATCTATTCAGAACAACTGCGGGTGCCACATCCGGACGTACCAGGACCAGTGAATTGGGATGCATTATTAACAGATCTAGCACGGGGGCTCAGATTAGAAGAACATCACCTCGCTTCCGACGTTGTCCAATATTACGTTCAACGAGCATCTAGACAAGGGTCTGTCAGGGGCGACAGACGCGAGAGTGGGGGGGGTGTTGGCAGCAGTCACGGAACCGAAGGAGCCACAAGACAAAGAGGGTCGGAACGAAGAGATAGCACAAGCAGACACAGTAGCCAAAGAAGATCTGGCAAATAGGCCATCTAAATTTTTCAGACATCAAGGAGTGGAGCACACAAGAAGAAAGAGCAAGTAGGGAGCTCAAAGATGCATACGACAAATCAACAGAGAAAATCCCTACACAAATAAGTGATTTTAGTCACTAAAAACCATTGTAAATACCATTTCATATTTTTGTAGCTCCATTTTGTGCAAGCCAAGGAGTCCTTGAACTTGAGGAGCCTTAGAAGTACCTACATATCAATTTTATCAGGATGCCTAATAGAGAAGAACTCACAGGAAAGACATACAACAATAAACAAAAGACCAAGAAAATTGTTGTGATTGTAGAAGAAGGTGAAGAATGATGTATGCATATCCGACATGTAATGGATAAATAAGAGGAAAAAGAATTGATTGCATTATTAAGAGAATATTGAGATGGGTTTGGATGGAGTTACAACAAATTGAAAGGAGTTGACCCAGATATTTGTTCACACAAAATTCCCATGTCTTTGGATGCCAAGCCAAAAAAGCAAAAATCATGTACATATAATGACAACTATGCAGCCAAGATCAAAGAAGAGATAGATTGCTTGATAGAATTTGAACTTATCTATGAAATTGAGCATACCAAATGGGTATCCCCCATTGTTGTAGTGCCCAAAAATAATGAGAATTTACAAGTATGCATTAATTTGAAGAACGTTAATGCAGCTACTATCAGAGATAGTTATCCACTTCCTATCACAGAACACTTGTTGGAATGTGTGGTAGGGAAGGAATTATATAGCTTCCTTGATGGATTTTCAGGCTACAACCAAGTAGCTATTGCCCTTGAAGACCCGCTTAAGAGAGCTTTTACCACATAGTGGGGGTATATTCGCATTTCCGGTGATATTGCCATTTGGGCTAACCAATGCTCCTACTACATTTCAAAGGCTGATGTGCCACATGTTCAAGGAGTCTCTGCAAAAGAATCTAGAGATCTCTGTTGATGATCTGTGTGCGCATCCCAACATGAGGCAAACACACATCCTTGAACTATAACAAATCTTTGACAAAATGGAAATATAAGGTCTACTTGAACCCAAAAAAATGTGTTTCCATGGTCAAGCAAGGCAATTTTAGGACACATAGTGGCAAGGAATGGAATCTCAATGGATGAAGAGAAAGTCAAAGCAATTGTAGAGTTATCCAGACCAAATAACGTTAAGGAAGTACAAGCTTTCATGGGGCATTGGGGTTATTACTGATGATTTATTCATATATATTCAATCACTGAAAAGCCTCTGTACATCCTTTCAACTAATTTCGAGTGGACGGACGAGTGTGAGAACTCTTTCAGTGAGCTCAAATGATGATTGTGTTCAGCACCAATCTTCACTACACCTGATTGGAATAAGCCTTCCCATGTCCACATGGATGCATCCAATTATGCTATTGGGTGCATGCCAAAACAACTTATAGGCGAAGGTAATATTGATCTTCTAATAGCTTACACAAGGTAGGCAGTTGAATGTGGCTCAATGGAATTACACCACTACTGAAAGAGAAGGATTAGGCATTGTGTATGTACTTAAAAAGTTCAGACATTATTTGATCTCAAATAAATTTAAATTTTTTTACAAACCATCAAGTGCTACTATATCTGGTGAACAAACCTTGCAATACTAGCAAATCAGTAAGATGGTTCCTCGTACTAATGGAATATGACTTTGAATTTGTAGTTAGGAAAGGTAAGACTCACGTTCAAGCGGATCACCTTTTTAGACTAACTTCAGGAGAGTCCCCTCAAGGATTATCAGATGGACTTCCTGATGCTTACTTGCTAAATCTAGAAGTAGTGCCTAACTGGGCCAGAACTACAGTGCCTATTCTCACCTTTGGACCCAAACATCCTCTATTGAACACCAAAGATAGAGAAGTACTGAGGTCTCAAACATATCACATACTGGCAGACATTGTGTATAAGCAAACCAATCAAGGCATATTGGTTTGCTATATAGATGAAGATCAGCATGTGAAGTGGTTTCAAATAGCACATATAGGTGCATTTGTGAGGAGCTGGTTGGATACAATCCAGAGATGAGTTGGTGTTGTAATAATCCTACTCTACATCTACCAATGTGACTTCAAGGCACCTTAGTTAGACATCTTTAGCTTCCCAAATATGCATTTAGACCCACTATGTACCTTGGAGCATCATTACCAAATGTTTGTACCAAGTTAGATAACTTGCACATAGAAGACCTCTGAAAAACTTGCTATTTTTGGACTTGAATCTTTCATAAAATCTTGAGTTCTCACTCTCTGATAACAATTGATCCAAAACCTTTTACGCACATCTAGCTAAATGATCTTAGCTAGCTATTCCAAGTTATTTGAGTAATTTGGAGTGAGTATACACTGAGGAATGAGTTTGAGAATTTAGGGGTGTAATCCTGACTTTTCAGGAAGAAGGCAATGTGCAGACACATGTAGCTTGTATGGTTCACAACTCAAGATCACTCTAACTCTATTAAGTTAAAGTAACTCAAATGGTCAAGTATACACAGAGAACTCGATCAAACAAAATCACTGAAATGAAGAGGTTGCAGCAGAGAGCAGTAGACAAATATTATCATGGACTAATGACTCTAATTATGTGATAATGAATGTATGATACAAAGGAGATGTAGTGGACTTACTCATACATATTTGAGCTCAATGTATGTTCAACCATGAGGCTCAATGACTCTCTCTTATCTATCATTTCTTGTGATTAAAAGTCACCTCTATTTACACACATAGAGAGATTCCCTCACCTAAAAATGTTCCTACACTTTAGGTGTTGATTGATTTAATTCCAACCACCAAATAGTCATGGTTCTTGGCTCCTAACATCATGAGATTCCTTCAACTCATTTCCATTTACTTTTATCCATTGAGGTAAAGTCCATGACTTCTACATGATGTATTCATATGCACTTCATAAGTGATCCAAATGAATATGTGAGAAGTCCTAATCATTTGGTCAAGCATCTACGCTTGCCAAATATACCAACAGCTCCCCTCAAGCCTAAGATGATTGAGTCTTCAATCCTTGATATCTCCTCTAGTCCAATCATAGATTTGAACCTGTTTAATTTGCTTCCATCCAATGATTTGGTCATCATATCTGCACATTGCATATGAGTAGATATATAAGAGAGTTGTATCTCCTTGCTCACAATCTTTTCCCTAACAAAATGATAATGGACTTCTACATGCTTGGTCCTGGCATGGAAGATAGGATTAGCAGCTAGATGAAGTGAACTCGTATTATCTCCAAATATGTATGGAGTGCCAAAATCCAACCCTAAATATGTGTATAGGGTCTTGATCCACATAGCTTCTTGTGTTTCATTTGCTAATCCTCTATATTCAGCTTCAGTTGAGGAAAGAGCAAATGTAGGTTGCTTCTTTGAAGACCAAGATATGAGCTTTGTACCTACAAATGGGAGATATCCTGATGTGCTTCTTCTATCATCTTTGGAACTTGCCCAATTTGCATCAGTGAATAGCTTTACATTCAAATCAGATGTGTAGGGGTAGTATAAACCTTCATTTATTGTTCCATTCAAGTACTTCAATATCCCCTTTGCTACATCCATGTGAGGTTTCCTTGGGGTCTACATGAATTGACTAAGTAGACTTACTCCATAGCAAATATCAAACCTAGTTCGAGTAGCATAGTTTAAACTCCCAACTAGGCTTTGATAGCTTGTGATGTCTTCAATAAGTTCTCCTTCATGAGCACTTAACTTGTGGTTGACCTCCATGGGACTACCTGCAACTTTAGCTTCTTGCCTTTTGAACTTGGTAATCATATGTTTAATATACTTCCTTTGTGTAAGGAACATCCCTTGATCTGTGTAGACTACTTCCAATCCAAGGAAGTAAGTGAGCAATCCAAGATCACTTATCTTAAACTCCTACTTGATTTGTGATTTGATCTTTCTAATTCCATCAGCATCATCATCTGTAAGGATCATATCATCTACATACACACATAATTATATCATTTTAGATTTACTTTTCTTAATGAAAGGTGAAGAATCTGCTTTGCTTGATTGAAATCCTTTGTCCTGCAAGGAGGTAACTAGTCTATGGTCTGAGCTCTAGGAGCTTGCTTCAATCCATATAAAACTTTCATGAGTTTACATACATATGTAGGATGTGATTCATCTACAAATCCAAGAGGTTTTGCCATGTACACCTCCTCAAAAATCCAACCATTCAAGAATTCATTTTTTACATCCATCTAATAGATGTTCCAATTTTTTGAGGTAGCTACACTCATGAATACTCTGATTGTAGGCATCTTTGCCACAAGAGGGAAAGTTTCTTCATAATATATGCCTTGGGTTTGAGCAACTTTGGCCACAATCCTTGCTTTATACCTATTTATTGACCCACCTAAGTTCTTCTTTACCTTGTAGATCCATCTAGATCCAATGATCTTTATGGATGGCTTCTTGGGAACCAATTCCCAAGTTTGATTTTCTTGAAGAGCTTCTATCTCTTCTTCCATTACTTCTGTCCACACTGATTTCTTCTTAGCTTCTTCAAATGTTGATGGTTCTTCTGAGTTGATATCCTGAACAATATAAATCTAGTACTTAGTGACCATAGAAGTGTCAAATCCATACCTTTCTGGCTTCCTTTTTTCCCTAGTTGATCTTCTTATTGTTTGTTGAGAAGATTCTGCAACATCTCTCAATTCTTGTATCTTTGCTTTACCTTTGTTGTTCCAAGCATTGACATTCCTTATTGGTGTCTTTGCATTATCTTTAGAATCAAATGATTCTTCATGTAAGTGATCACTTCCCTTTTGCAATGTTGGGAAGTCCTCCTCTAGGTCATAAGGTAACTTGACTTACCTGCAATCATCTTCAAACCAAGATTTGTTCTCATCAAAGACGACATCTCTACTAACCATAAAACCTTTAGTGCTTGGAATATATAGCCTGTACCCTTTTTTATTTAAGTCACATCCACTGAGCACACAATTCTATGCTTTAGGATCCATTTTACCTCTGATTTGAGATGGATATGTGCATAAGCTATGCATCCAAATATCTTGCAATGATCAAGGTTGGGTCTTCTTCCATTCCATGATTCATAGGGTGTCATCCCATCCAATGCCCTTGATGGGAGTCTATTGATGAGATAGGTGGTTGTAGATACATCATTTGCCCATAAGTAATTTGGTAATCTTTTCTCATTAAGCATAGACCTTGCAGCTTCAACTATGGTCCTATTCCTTCTTTTTGCCACTCCATTTTGCTCTGGAGTGTACCTAGTTGTGATCTCTCTCTTGATACCTCTCTCTTGGAGATAGGTATCGAATTCATGGGAGGAATATTCTTCTGCTCCATTTACCTTAGCCTCTTTAGTGTTTTACCTATTTGATTTTTAACAAGAGCAACATACTTCTTGAAACATGAGAAGACTTCATCCTTATGCTTCATAAAATATAGGTTGCTCCATCTGCTACAACCATCAATAAAAAATACATAGTACCTGGATCTTGATATTGATGGCTCGTTGCTAGGTCCCCAAAGATCTATGTGGATTAGTTCCAACAAGTCATCATGAATGTATCCTTTCTTCATGAAAGGTAGTATATGTGATTTGCCAAGCTGACAAGCACTACACTTATATATCATGTGTTTCTTGGAGATATTTGGTAGGCCAAGCACACTTTGATCCCTGCACATTTGCTTCAAGTTCCTTTCACCTATAGGAGCCAATCTTCTGTGCCACATCTCTAATTCTGATAGGGTTTGATAATAGAGCTATATTTCTAGTGTCTTGCAGTTCAAATGTAAAGAGTCTACTTGTCTTTTCATCTTTTGAAATTCTTTTGAATCCTTGTTGTGGATCTTCAAGAAAGGCTCCATTCCTTGTGAACATTACTTGTAATCCTTTCTCTACAATTTGCCCAACACTTATTAGATTCTTTGTTATGGTAGGTACATACAATACCTTGCTGAGTAGATTCATGTTTCCATCTGGAGTATTCACATTTCCAATCTTGTCCACTGAGTGTTTAGTGTCATCTCTTGTTTGAACCCCATGTCTATTTCTTGGATCCTCTAAGTCTGAGAGTAGAGCCACATTACATGCTACATGATTTTTAACCAGAATCTTTATAAAATACATGCTCATTTGCTTTACCTTGCTTCATGGTCATGTTCATAAAGAGAAGTGAATCCTCTTGTGTTTGATATTCATTGTAATTTTTAAAATATCTTCTTCCTCTATATCCTCCTTAATTATTTGTATTATTGAAGTTATTGTTTTTGCAGCCATTGAAGTTATTTGATCTGCCTCTTGCACTTCCATAGCCTCCTCTATTGAAGCCTCTTCCTCTCTAATTTCTAGGGTTCCTGAAACAATTCTTAGTTGTATGATTAGTTAGGCCACATATGGCACATGAAGAGGAGCTTTGCAATCTCCCCTACCTTGCCTACCTCCTTTGCCTCTTTCTCTTGAACTTCTACCTCTACCTGCAAAGTTTGCTTGAGAGGTACTACCTTCATCATCAGATCTTTTACCCTTTCCTTTGCTATCTTTACTCTTGTTCTTATATGTATATAGGGTAGAGGATTGTTTACCTTTTGATTTGTCTCCATTCTTCATAAGCTTTGCCTCATGTGTGAACAATTGTGCCATGAGGGTGTTGAAGTCAGGAATTGCATGTCCATGTATAGGTCCATTGTTGTGGTGAAAGCTTTCAATTTATCATCTACTTTGATGCCATTGATTTGCCTCACTATTTGCTCATCTTCAATGACTTCTCCAATGCTCCCAAGTTGATCTGCTAAGTCCTTCATTTTTGTGACAAAATCTGTCGCACTTTGCTTGGGCATCTTCTTGAGTGTGGTAAACTCCATCCACAGTTGGTTCTTCCTAACTCTAGCACTTGATGAGAAGAATGCTTCAAGAGCATTGCATCTCTCTTGTGAATTTTTGTAGCTCCTAATGTGTGGAAGTAAAAAATCAGAGATTGAGTTAAGAATGTAAGAATTGGCTAGAGCGTCTTATGAGCACCATGTAGTTAACCTCTCTTGTTCTTCTTGGGTTGGTTGTCCTTTGTTTCTAAGGATTGGCATCATCTCATCTCTAGAAAATGTAACTATAGAGATTTCTCCCTTGAAGATATGCTTCCATTCTAAGTGACCAAGATGAGTAATAACCTCAATCCAATTTGTCAATGGATGAAGGAAATCCATCTCGAATGTTGAGTTGATGTAGCTCTAATACCAGTGTGAGGAGATACTTGGATAGAAACCAGAGATGAGCTGGTCTTGTAATAATCCTACTCTACACCTTCCAATGTGACTTCAAGGCACCTTACTATACACCTTTAGCTTCCCAAATATGCATTTAGACCCACTATGTACCTTGGAGCATCATTGCCAAATTTTTGTACCAAATTAGATAACTTGCACATACAAGAACTCTGAAAAACTTGCTATTTTTGGACTTGAACATCTCAGAAAAATATTTCGTTCTCACTCTCTAATAAAAATTGACCCAAGACATTTTAGAAACATCTGATTCAAGAGATTTAGCTAAATATTCCAAGTTATTTCACTAACTTAGAGTGATTATACACTAAGGAATGAGTTTAAGAACTCAAGGGTGTAATCCTGACTTTTCAAGATGAAGACAATGTGCAGACATATGTAGCTTGTATGGTTCACAACTCAAGATCTAGTGAAGCAAATGTAGTGAAAATTGATATCTAGTGATTAGACTAATCACTCTAACTCTAGCAAGTTAAAATAACTCAAATGATCAAGTATACATAGAGAAATCAATTAAAAAAATCATTGAAATGAAAAGGTTGTAGCAGAGAGCAGTAGACAGAGGTTATCATCAACTAATGACTCAAATTATATGTGATAATGAATGTATGATACAAAGTAGATGTAGTGGACTTACTCATACATATGTGAGCTCAATGTATGCTCAACCATGAGGATCAATGGCTCTCTCTTCTATGTCATATCCCCCGACTAAAAGTCACATCTATTTATACACATAAAGAGAATTTGAATTTTGAATTTACCTCACCTAAAAATATTCCTACACTTTAGGTGTTGATTGATTTGATTACAACACCAAATAGTCATGGTTCTTGGTTCCTAATATCACAATATTCCTTCAACTCATTTTCATTTACTTTTATCCATTGAGCTAAAGTGACTTTTACAAGAGGTATTCATATGCACTTCATAAGTGATCCAAATGAATATGTGAGAAGTCATGATCATTTGGTTAAGCATCTAGGCTTGCCAAATGTACCAAAAAAATTGAAGTAACATCACTCTAAACACCAATCCCTATAGAATTTGCAAAGGTTAAGAGTATACTGGCCAACAATGGAAGGAGATGTCCATAGGATGTGCAAGGAATGCCCAATCTATGGTGAAAGACCACCAATGGAACATGTCACTTTGTATCAAGTGTCTTTAGTACCATATTGGCATGAACCTTTGATAATTTTTTGAGGACAAAGACATTCCCTCAAGAGATGACATTGGACAGACACAAGAGATTAGAAAAGGAAGCCTTAGACTACTCACTTATTGGAGATAACTTATATAGAAGAGGAAGAGATGTGTACTTAAGATTGTGTGTCCATGAGAGTGAATATCTTACGATCTTAGAAACTGCTCACCAAGGCATGGCAGGAGGACATTTTGGACCAAATAGGGTGATCAAGGAAATTCTATTTGTAGGTGTTTGGTGGCCAACCCTCCACATGGATGCACATACCTATGTGAAGAGTTGTGACATATGTCAACAAACTCAGTATCTGATACATACAGATGAGATGCCATTGAGACCCATGATGGACGGACATGCATTCTCTAAGTGGGGAATAGAGTTTTTTGGTCCTATTAACCTCCCAGCTAAGGGTTCACATGCTGAATACATTATCGTTGCCACATATCATCTAACCAAATGGGAAGAAGTGAAAGCCACTAAGAAGAACGATGTGCAAACTACTATCAAGTTTCTCTTTGAGAATGTGTTTACAAGATATGGTTTGCCAATGAATTGTTCAGTGACCGTGGTACACATTTCTTGAATGAGGTAATTGAATATTCGTTACAAGAATTCATGGTCATTCACAAGAAGTCAGCCCCGCACCACCCACAGTTCAATGGACAAGCCGAAAGTACAAATAATATTCTATGCACAATGCTAACAAAGTTGGTGAATAATAAACATTCTGATTGGGAAAAATAGTCATCATGCTATTTGGGCACACAGAGTGGCCTATAAAATGATACTTAAACCCACACCCTTTTAGATGGTATTTGGATACAATGTAGTGTTGCCTTATATTTCATTATACCCACTTTAAAAGTGGCACAAGAGCATCAATGGATAGGCAACTATTGTGGTAAAACAGGGCATCTGGAGAAGTTATGCTATAAACTGAAGAACAATTCTAAAGCCTCTACCTCCAAGCACCAAACTAAGTCCTCTTAGCATAAGTCTCAATGTTCTCGTGAAGAATTATTTGTCTCCACAAAGGCCACGCCCTAATTACTTCTAGCTCCTCATAAGAGTGGATCTTTGACAATGGTGCAACCTTGCGAATCATTTTAGGAGTTAGAAGACCACATCGACGATGTTTGTTTAGGCAATATCAAGAGTCTTCTGATAGATGGCAAGGGAAAAGTTCAAATTAAAAATCAGCAAGAGGAGTGCAAAGCTTTATCAAATGTATTGTTTGTACCACAATTGTGTATGAACCTCCTCTCTTTAAAGGTAATCACTGATCATCACAAACAAGTTTTATTTGACAAAACATCCATGAAGATGATTGATCCTAGCACCAAAAGATATTATAGCCCAAGGAGTTGAAGACAAAGGCTTATACAAACTCTCATGCTTTCTTTCTAAGGAGTTAATTTCTAGCTTGTGGCACTAGAGATATAGCCACAAATCTTACATAACCAAGATCTCAACATCACAATTGGTTAATTGATTACCCAAAATTGGGCAAGTGCATGATATCCGCCAAGCTTGCACTCAAGGCAAGTAACACAGGGCTCTAGTTCCCAAAGAGGATTCCATTCAAGCTAGGAACCCTCTAGCCCTAGTCCAGATGGATCTCTGTGGACCAATGAATACAACATTGCTTAGCAGATCACTTTACTTTTCTCTTAGTAGATGATCACTCAAGACTTATATGGGTGTATTTTCTCAATTCCAAGGCATATAACTTTTCTAAGTTTAGAGAATGGGTCTATAAAGTTGAGAATGAAGCATCAAGTTAAGTCAAGACCATTAGATCATATGGAGGTGGTGAATTTCTTAAACATGAATTTGAAAACTTCTTGAAGCAAAAGGGCATCAGGGGGCAAGTAACTCAACCTCATACTCCATCTCAAAATGGAGGAGCTGAAAGAAAGATTTGAAGAATCATAGAAATGTCGCACATTATGATTCACAAAAAATATTACCATTCAAGTTTTGGGCCGACCCTATACACTGCACAGTTCACATCATCGATAGAGGCTTCAAAAGTGCACTACTCAACAAGACTCCATTTGAAGCCTACTATAGAAAAAATCCCAATTTCAACTACTTTCAAGTGATTGGAAAATAGGCATTCGTACATGCAACAACATGAACAAAGTCACTATGTGAATTATGCACTTATGCATCAAATTCAAAAAATTCCAAAGCCTTCCAATTTTAAAGAAGCTCAAGGTCAACTTGAGTGGGAAGAAGCTATGCAGATAGAAATGGATGCAATAAAAAAGAACAACACTTGGAAACTTGTTCCAAAGCCTTCAAATCATCACGTTATTGGAGTTAAGTGGCCATACAAATTTAAGTACAAATCAAATGGTACCTTTGACAAGTACAAAGTAAGACTTATAAGCAAAAACATGGCATTGATTGTGAAGAAACCTTTGCCTCTATTGCAAGGTTTACAACTATAAGAGTTATTATTGCCTTAATTGCACAATTTGAATGGCACATTTATCAACTTGAAGTCAAAAGTGCTTTTCTCAATGGAGATCTTCAAGAAGAAGTATACATTGAACAACCTAAAGGTTTCGCGATCAAAGGAAAGGAAGATCAAGTATCCAAAGTTCACAAAGCATTTTATTGCCTAGTATGAAAAGATCCTCTCAGTGATTCAATCTCAAACATGTCTTGACTTTCCTTAATGGTTCATCCTCCAAGTAGTGGTACTGACTCATATGGGTCCTCAAAGGTTTCTTCTACCAATATTTCCACAACCTCTTCGAGTTTGGGTTCTACTATTGGCAAAGGTGGTCTTTCATAGTGGAGTAGCCATGCTTGAAGTTCATCCATTTGTTTCTGGAGGGCCTCTATTTCTTATGTATTTAATGGAATAGGGATTGCTTTGAGTACCTATATGTTGGGCTTTGCTATCTGCTTCTTTAGATCGACACACTCTTCTTCTAACTTTGCATATGACTCTAGAAAGTTAGCATGCTTCGAATAGTATGCAGATACTATCTGAAGGAAGTGATTGAAACTTGGTTGGACTTATGGTTGCTCTAGGATTTCCTTCCATGGCAGCTTCTAGGTTGTCTTGATTTTGCTATTGTAGTCTCTTATTCTCTTCCAATGCTGCTGACATGTGTTGTCGTAGAAGAACTAAATTCCTTTGTAGTTTGGCATTCCTAGCATTTTGGTCATGCAACATCTCTTCCAAATTCTGGACTACTTCCATATCCAATCCTTCTACTTTGGTATTTAATTCATTGTGTGCTTGTTGGAGGGTGAGATACTCTGCTTGTAGTCGACTGTTATCTTCTTCTAGTGATGTTACTCTGATATGTAGTTGTTGAGACATTCACGAGTCACTAGGGCTACATTTCTCTCTTCTAATTGTTGATAGTCCTATTGAAGCTGTTATACACATTGAAGCATAGTATTGAATGTATTATTTACATAAGTAGATGCAAAAGTAATGGAGGTGAATGTAGGGGGAATGGGAGTTGTGAATGTTATGCTTGATAGTGGTGATTTTGATGGAGGGGGAATTGGGGATTGTGTAAGTGTGGGGGATGGGGTGATATTGTGTGTCCATAGGATCAGATAATGTCATGCATGTCAATGCTACCATCAAAGTAGGAATGGTAGGTGTAATGCACATGGTGCCTGTGAAGAGTAATGATACAAAAGGGTTCAAACCCATGGAGAGTGATGCAGATGGTCAAGCGAGGGCATCCATGAGGGGAAACCAAAATGGGGGTAGGGTGGCTGCAATGGTAGTGGGTTGAAGGGTTGAGTAATATGGATCAATAGTGAAGGGGTTTTGTGTGTGAGCAGTTGCGAGGTATCCAAGGATGCCTTCGATGGGGTAAATAGATTAGCTTGGAAAATGGGTTGGCAAAAGCTAAAAGATGATGTGGAGGCGATGGGTTTGGTATGGGGTGGGGTATCGGGTAGAGTATGGAAGATTAGTTTGGCGGGTTGAGTGGTGATCATGGTTTCAATGGTGGTATGTACTTTGGAAGTGGCGGGAGGGTAAGGAGGTCACTAAGGTGATATGGGTGAAGTTTGTACAAATGTTTCCATAGTTAAACCGATGGTTGCATTGGATGTGGCCTCTTGTCCTCTAGTTACTTCTTGTTTTGTCATGGATATCCTTAGATTCTTCCCTATGCATTCTCATGTGTTGATACACCTTTGATCATAATGGGGTGTAGGTCATCGTAACACCATAGAACCGCTTTAGTGACTCCTCGTGATTCAATAAGGAGTTGAAGTGTCTTGATAAATTGTGGGTCTACTCCTTCACTTAGAATCTGTTCAATCAATGCTTTGCCTGCAATGAAGAAGATATGGTGTCATTCATGCACACTCACTATTATATCATAAAGTCTTTGTACTTGCACAATATAAGGAGAGGATGCTATTGCTTCTCTTTGCTGTTTATCATGTTGCTCATTTTTTTCGATTTCATCTTCTTCCTCTTCTTCTTTGTTGGTTGGTTCTTGTTGTCCTTCATCATGTTGTTGCTGCTAGTCACCTTCTCATTCATCTCCTGATTCAAGATTCACTTCCTGAAGGTTTCTTTTGGAATTTGCATTGCTGAGAGCTCTTTTACATTGTCAACTACTTTATTAGTGTCAAGGATCAAGAAAAATCTATTATATATTTTAGCACTATCAAAGATCAGCTTGGTTTGAAATTCGTTGATGAAAGACATATATTTCATGATCTATCAAATGGCGACATCATTATTGCTTCTAGAATTTTATATCATGGGTTGTATAAGCCCATAGATTACGTAAAATCTGTGAACGAGTCAACATGTGTAGTTCAAGATTATTAGGCTATGTTAGATGCAAAGCTTTGGCATGCATGCTTTGGTCATCTGAATTTTGCTAGTGTGCTACACCTAGAGAAATCTGAAATGGTGTCCTCTTTGCCCAAACTTGAGGCACTAGGTAAACATGTCTGTGAAAGTTGTATTTTGGGCAAAATGCAGCACTCCTCCTTCCCAAAAGATGGTTCAGTTTGAGCTACTTAGAAACTATAGCTTGCACACAGTGATGTTTGTGGTCCTATGCAAACACCTTCTTTTGGGAACTATCTTTACTTCATGACTTTCATTGACCATTTATCTAGGCATGCATGGGTATATCCATTGAAATAAAAGTCCGAAGTGTTTATGTGCTTCAAAAAGTTTCTGGTTTTGGTTGAAAATCTGTCAGCATGTAAAATGGGCACCCTCCGTTCTGATCAAGGGGGGGCATATATGTCTTCTGATTTTAATGCTTTTCTGCCTGAACCTGGGATAAAACATTAGTGTACAGTGATATATACACCTCAATAAAATGGATTTGCTAAAAGGAAAAATAGGTCACTCATGGAGCTGGCGAGGTGTATGGTCAAAAGTTAGGATTTACCACATAGTTTATGGCTTGAGGCTGCTATGTGTGCAGCATATGTACTAAACAGGTGTCCCACTAAAGCATTGCAGTCTATCACTCCATATGAGGCTTGGCATGGTTTCAAGCCATCTGTTGCTCATCTATGTGTCTTTGGTTGTCTGGCATATGCATTAGTGCCTGAATAACAACACAAAAAATTGGATGATAAAGCAGTAAAATGTATTTTTGTTGGGTACAGTTCTGAAAGCAAAAGTTATCATCTGTATCATCCAGAGACTAAACGCATTTTGGTTAGCCATGATTTTGTTTTGTGGAAGATTCTATTCAACCATTACTTTCATGTAGTAAGCAGACATTAGTTTGCTCCAATGACATGTATGACACTTTGCTGCCTCTTTTTAAAGGTGCACAATCTAGTACTGGTCCACATGAGGCAATTTCTTAGCCTTTATAGGTTTCACCTAATGATGAAGATCATTCCATTTCTTATGTAGATTTACACAATGCACTTATTGATTGGAGAACTGATATAGAGGAGGCAACAACTATGCCTAAATGGTTGATGCTGACTTTATTAGATAGCAAATTAGATGCACCTCTGTCATATCTCGTTCATGCTCTCAAAGTGCTTCTTTTGCATGAGATTGCTATGTTATGGATGCCTCTAGTCTTTGTGATGAGAATGAGCCTATTTTGTTTGATGAAGCACAAAATTTAGAAAATTGGATGGCTGCTATGCAATCAGAATATAATGCTATTATGAAAAATGATTCCTGACCTTTATGTGACTTGCCTCTTAGCAAGGAGGCCATTGGCACTAAGTGGGTATACAAGATCAAGCATAAGCGTGGTGGAACAATTGATGGGTATAAGGTTAGGCTTGTTGCAAAGGGTTATGCTCAAGAAAGAGGCATTGATTTTGATGAGACCTTTGTTCCTACATGCCGAATGACTACTATTTGTAGCATCTGTGCACTTGCAGCTCATCATGGTTGGAACGTACATCAGTTGGACATTAAAATGCAGTTTTGAATGGTGACTTGCATGAAGAATATGTTTGTCAGCCCTGTGGTTTTGTGCAGTAAGGGCATGAGAACAAAGTGTGCGGGTTGAAAAAGGCATTATATGGTTGAAGCAAGCAACGTGCTTGGTATGAAAAGATACATGCCTACCTGATTGCACATGGTTTTGAGAACAATCCAATTGAGAGCACCTTATATGTTAAGTGTGCAAATAATATGCTTCTATTCATTGTTGTCTATGTTGATGACATGCTGCTCACTGGTCCTCATGAGAAGCATATTGCTAATTTTAAAGCCGATTTTCATGCCTCATTTGAGATGTTAGATTTGCAGCATTTGCATCATGATTTGGGTATCTAGTTTATGCAAGTTGATGGATGAATAGCTTTGTGTCAAACACAATACATTGATAGATTATTGTCACATTTTTGTCTTGAAGACTGCAAACCTATAGCCACTCCTATGGAGACAAGTTTATGGTTGAGTCTTCAGGATGCTAGAGATGCATTTGATGTTGTTCTCTATCAGCAAGCTACTAGATGCTTGATTTACTTATGCATTACTTGATCGGATATTCAGTCTGTTATCTCATAGATGAGCAAGTTTATGCATTCTGTAGCTATCAAGCATTGGCAGGCGATTAAGTGTATCTTTCGCTACTTGAGTGGTACTTGAATACTTGGATTGTTTTATACCAAGGGGGATCACTACCACTGGATTTACATGCTTTCTTTTACTTTGATTGGGTTGGTTGCTATGACACTCGTGTGTCCACCAGTGGTGTTTGCTTTATGCTTGGTATCTTATGCATATCTTAGTTGAGCAAGAAGTAGCCTACTATGGCCACTTGTAGCTACAAGGCTGAGTATAAGGTAGCTTTCACAACAACTTTTGACTGTGTGTGGCTCAGACACCTTATGGCTGATTTGGGTGTTGGTCAATCTTCTACCACCAGCGTCTTCACTGGAAGTCAGAGCACATTGGCAATTGTGAGGAACCCTGTGTTCCATGCTCACATTAAGCACATTGAGGAGCACTATCATTATGTCAAGGAGGGGTTATCTGTTGAAGGGATCAGTTTGGCATATGTGCTCACACAGGAGAACATTGTAGACCTTTTCACAAAGGCTCTACCTAGGGAGAAGTTTGAATCTTTCCGCAAAGTTTTGGGCTTAGTTCCTTTTGTGGATTGATTGCACATAACTTGGAAATTCCGTATACATGAGTGCCAGCTCCTTGTTCACTGCATCATTCTCAAGGGGGATTTGTTGATATATTCAAGTAGTGATGTGTGAACACACTTTGGTAATGGAGTCCTTAGGTCTAATGCAAAGATTGTGGAATTCAGCTTCTAAGGCATAGATTATAAAGGTATTTTTATCTTCATAAAATTCCTATAGTATTTTCCAATCTTCATGGGAAGTCTTGCGAGAAAATGTGTGACCTTTTATCAACTTATCACAAGCTAGCAGTAATTGTCCTAAGGCTCTCTTATCTTTGACATTCCAAATGTTCTAGATCACTAAACCACGATCCTTGTCTAACTCCGGTGTTGTAGCATCAACTACTTCATACAATAAGTTTGTATATAGATATAACCTAATTGTATCCTTCCATAAATTATAGATTTTGTCGATTATCTCTCATCCTTAGGCATGAACACGGGTGTAAATGAAGGCAAGTACAACTGACTAGAAGATGTCGAGTTCGAAATGGTAGACATTATTGTTGATAAAGAAAATTGAACTTTAAAATGAATTGCCACACTCGCAAAATGGATTTGGAACTAAAATTTGAGATGGGCTGGGGGGAGGGCCTTAAGAGTAGCCCTTGTGAAGAAATTTGAAACCCTTGGGGGCTTAGAATAGCCTCTGAAAGCATACACACAAAGTCCTTGTTGTATTACTTGAGTTACAAAGTGAAGGGAACTTTGTGCCAAAGAGGGTCAAAGGCCTTGGAATACAATATGACCCCTTATAATGTGAGCACTTGAGGGTTTGAGATAATATAAGATGTATAAATGAGACACAATATAGCAAAGTGCATGAACCTTTTTTACTTTATTCAAATGGAAATGAGAGTATTTATGTGCACATAAGGAATACTCCTCCCAAAGACACATAAATTTTATGTGGCTCTTGAAAAATGTTGAGGTTAAAAAAATGAAATTTTAAACTAAAGTCGCTTTGCCCAAATCCCAAGAAATTCATGCATGTGAGTGTGACTACTCAGAATGCACTAAATTGTTCATGTGGATACAATGGAACCGGTTGATCAAGTGTAAGGAATCTCTAGATTACACCTCATCCATGATGTCACACTCAATTGGTGCTATTGTTATCCCAAACTATCGCATTCTCTTTCTTATGTCTCTGGGCACACATCTTAGCATAGCAAACCAAAGTTCTCTCTCTCTCTCTCAACTCACTCAACGAATTCCTCTAGAAATATTTGATGTACCCATCACAGAGTATTCTATGCATGTGATGAAAGCATAGACCTTGCACTCTCTCTCTCTCACTCCATGAGAGGATGGAGAAGAAATGATGCAACAATTCTCTATTGCTACTAGAGGTGTCAATAGTGCTTTGATACTCATATTAGTACAATATATTAGTGAATGGATCAATTAAACCGTGTAGCTCTGACTTTAGTATCACCACCAATGAAAATGGCATCTATAGTTTTTAAAGGAAGGTATGCATAGTGTAGTTTGTGGAGGAAATAGCAATTTCTTTGTCCAAGTGCAATGTTGAAGTGAATAGCCAGACACATTCAACTCCATCTTCCTACTCTATGTGGTGTTTGATTGGTTGCTACTTGCTCCCCTCTTTTGCGCTTTCCTCTTTCTATGATGAAGGTGGTGCAGACATGATAAAAATCTTATGTCGTCTGGTTTGGTGGCAGGGAGAAACTACAACCGATCTCTTCAATGAAGTTGAGCTGCCCGCTAGCAAAGATGAAAGTGAATTGCTCCACTATTTGTGTGGTTATGCACCAAAGTCTATTGTGATTGGATTCTTTGGCAAGGCTTGAAGGTATGCAATGCCTTATCCATGTGTTTTCATAGCACCAATACTACATCAATGCACCACAAGCCATTTTTGGATGCACATGCACCAGTGGCTTCAACACAAAGGGAGACATTGAAGAGAAGCACGATTGCATGTGTCTTTTGTTGGCACAAAATGGTGCTAGAGTTGGAGTTCTCAAATGGTGTCACCCTGCATCTTGAGTATTGCTATCATGGCATATACACCTTTTATCATAAGGATTTCTAGAGTGCATATTTGCTAAAGCCTCTAGTATTGCAACGATCAACTGGATCAGATAAAATCTGGTTCTCTCTCTGTTGATGGTCCTACTCCTCTATCCAAGATAGAAATATACCATATGTTGTTATCCGGACTGAAAAAAATGTAGATGATATGGAAAGCTAAGGTATTCAACTTGAGATGTCCTAAATGATGATTGAGTGAGCTAGCCACTATGTTATATAAAGGGGAAGTTCAAAACATGCTGACATAAATTACATAAATTTGGATACAGAAACTTAGCCGAAGTATAGAAGGGGGAGGATGTGTGCATAGCAAGCGAACTTATGTGCTATACCATCAAAGATAATGAACTGGTTTCCAAGAAAAGCCCACTAGAACGAGTGCTAGTGTATATGAACCCAACACATGAGATCTAATAGCAATTCCTCAAAATTTCATCAAATGAACACATGCTTGCCACAAAGAAGATTGGGAAGGTGGTAAAGAGTGCTAAAAAAGGGGTGAGTGGGAGGGCAAATAGAATTCAAAATGCTTCCAAGCATGAAATGGATGATCAAACAAATTCACCGCCAAAAGAATGCTAACAAAGGCACCACCACCACCTCCAAAAGATGAACCATCAAGATCTTCACCCAAAACTCTGATACCATGTAGAGAGTACACACACATAAGCAAAATGAAAAGAAGAGTGTACTCACAAAATGAAAGAGTGTGAGAGACTCAAAGTGAGTAGACCAAGAAACGGGTAAAATCACATGGATTAGAAATGAGCTTGCCAAGAGTATGGAGTAGCCTCTACAAGCTTCTCACAAAGTACAAAGTGAGGGAGAGGCCCTCCTTATATAGAGTTGCAGGGGGCTCTCCAAAGTACATCATATGTGAGATAACTCCCCTTGAAGGAGAATGAATACAATGGTAGAAGCAAATGGCAATGTACCTAAATACAATGAGATATATTATGAAAATTATATGAAATAAAATGGATTGTCTCCTAGATACAAAATGGAGATGCACTCAAGTGCTTACAAATGGAAATGAGGTAGAAGAACTCATGCCATCAACAATTTGTTCACTCAAAAAGTTTTTTCATTTCAGTTAGATGATCTTTGACTTGAGGGAGGACATTGGAATATGCAAGTCAATGTCATCTCTTTAAAGAGCTAGAAAATAAAGTTTTATTATATGATGAACTTTTTTTATTATGGTTCATTATATCTTTGGAGTAATTTAGTATGCTTTCCACATGAGTAACGGTCATGAATAAATCACAATTGAAGTCAATCCCAAGTTGGAAAAGTGTTCCAACAACTTAGGAGAAAATTTAGGATAGCACACCTTTTTTGGAGGCAATTTTGCATGGCCCATATTTCTATCTATCCATACATCATTTTGGGTTGCTATAAAAAGGTGAAATATTCAGCATACTATGAAGAATAAGCTCACCAAAAAGATTGTGCTAGTTTAGCTTCAATCTTGAGATATGCAGGTGCAAAGATGGTAGTTAAAGCATTGGTAAGCTTTTAGAAACAAGCAGGCCAACTTGGAAGGTTGTATCTCGAGCTATGTGTGCCATCTCAAAATGGTTTCTTTGAAAATTTGTTCTTCATATCATGGAGAATCTTCATCTAAAATAGTTTTATCAAACTCCCATGCATGAGAAAGTTATGCCTGTTTAAACAGAGAGCTATGAACACTTTTTCAAGTAGATAGACACAGGCCTTGAGTTGAGACACAATCATTGTGAAAGGCTCATTTAGTGGAGTTTTGGAGTGCATCCTAGGGATTGAAGTGGATTGGCTTCATTTATATCATTAAGCTCATTTGATAGATTTATTAGCTTCAATCTTTTCAAGTAGTTTGAGCTTTAGTTAGCTTCTACTACCGAACTTTGTGATCTTGCTTAGTTGAGGATTGCTCACTTAAAGTATCTCTCATATCTCTTCTCAGTTATTCTTTGAGAGTGTGTTTAAGCTCATCTCCTTATTTTAATTCAACCATCTTTTGGAAAGCAGGAATGATGCATTTTGCCCAAAATACAGCCTTTACATACATGTTTACAAGGTGCTGTTGATATATTTTAGTAGTGATGTGTGTGAACAAACTAGGATTTTCGGGACACTTTGTTCCCTCTTTAGGAGGTTTTTTCCCCAGCTTGTATATACACCTATAACCTTTGTACATTTACTTGGTAATACATTTAGTATTGTGTATTGTGCTCCAAGCTTCTTCTCCCTCCTTTTGTTATTCAGGTGCTTCCATAGACCTCAAACTCCAACAATTGGTATCAGACCATGTCGCCGCTTCATCTATGGCATCATCGACACCCCTTCAATCACAGTCTCAGAATCGCACAAAAATTGATGAACATACTCAAGGCCTCTATATGCACTATCACACTGCCTTTGTAGGCAATTTTGTCCTCTTATGCCAAACATATATAGAGGTTTTATTTCCCCATTCCAAGCACCTCAAAGCCTGCTACAGATCTAATAGAGCTCAATAGGGTACTTCTATTCAACTTTTTGAGATATATTCATTTTTTGGCATCAGGGTATCTTAGTCAGTGGCCATGGCTGAAAGCAGTGATGTATTCCCTATGTTGGTTGTTGAGGATAGATTGGATGGTACTAATTTCCCACTATGGGCATACATGATGCATCATGTATTGGTCACAAAAGGAATGTGGAATATTGTGCAAGGTGTTAAAAAACTACCTACTACACCTACAAATACAATTATTTAAGGTGATGTAGATGGCATTGAAGATGATGATCTTCAAATTCTTGTTCATGCTATGGTTCCTGTTGCACCTACTAAAGAGAAAATTCATTGGGATGGTAGAGATGTGCAAGCACATGCATTGATATCCTTATCTATCAAACATGCCATTGTTCCTCGCCTTCGTTCTTGCAAAACAACAAAGGATGCTTGGGATACACTGACCACTTTATACTAGGCAAGAAATGAGGCTCCTATTGCTTACCTCCAAAAATAGTTGGAGAGTGAGCACATGAATGAAGGAGATTCCATGGATAAGTTTTTGACAAAGATCAAAGATTTGAAGGAGTAGTTGATTTTTGCTTATGAAATCTTGCCAGACATTTCACTTGTGCAAAGTAAATGGTCTTCTAGATTCATATCAGAGTTTTGCTTCTACTCTTTGATTGATGATGAAAGGCAATCCAAATACCTTAAAATTTGAGGAATGAATCTCTGTTTTATTGTAGGAAGATCGGTCTATGTAGAATAGGTCCATTATGCATTGCAGATCAATCTTTCCAGGCTAGTCAAAAGGGAGAAGGTAAATGGAACTCATCTATTAGTAAGCAAAAATGTGCTAATTTTGCACAATCAAAGAAAGATGACGAAGACGAGAAGAAAACATAAAAGAAGACATTGTTCTGCAAATATTGTAAAGGAAATGATCATGTCATAAAGAGTTGTCCAAAACTGTCTGCAAAAGAGGCAAAGAAGAAAGACATTAGAATGGTTGTTGCAGAGGCCTCTACACCCAAAACAAAGTCTGCTAATCTTGTGTATAATGAAGAATGGCCATTTATTGCTATTTGCAATTATGAACCATCTGCTCATAAATAGTGTATGTCTCTAGTAGAATCACATGTTTAATACTTTGAGAGTGGGGCAACCAAACATATTACCTCGTAGTGCAGTTTCTTCACTTCACTTGAGCATGCTCCTACAAGGAATACTATCACATGCACCAAAAAATTCTCTTATCCTATTAACCATTTTGACTAATGTTGATGGTAGTTCTTTTACATTGTTGAATGCTTTTTTTGCGCCAATGATCAAGCAAAATCTATTATCGATTTTAGCATTAGCCAAAATTGGCTTGGTTGTGAAATTTGTTGATGATAAATCTATAGTTCATGATTTGTCAAATGGTGATGTCATTATTGCTTTTGGCATTTTATCTCATGGTCTATATAAGCTCATAGACTATGAAAAATCTATGAATGATTCAACATGTGCAATGCATGATTCTCAAGCTATGTCAGATGCAAAGCTTTGGCATGCACACTTTGGTCATCTAAATTTTTCGAGTTTGCTATGCCTACAGAAATCTGAAATGTTGTCCTCTCTTCCCAAACTTGAGGGACCTGGTAAACATGTTTGTGAAGGCTATATTTTGGGCAAAATGCAACATTCCTCATTCCCAAAAGATGTTTCAATTTGAGCTACTCACAGATTGGAGCTTGTTCACATTGAAGTATGTGGTCCCATGCACACACCCTCCTTTGGGAACTACCTTTACTCTGTGACTTTTATTGATGATTTTTCCAAGCATGCATGGGTGTATCCACTGAAAGCAAAGTCTAAAGTGATTATGTGCTTCAAACAATTTTTGGTTTTGGCTGAAAATCTATCAGCATGTAAAATGGGCATCCTCCATTTTGATCGAGGGGGGAATATATGTCTTCTAATTCTAATGCATTTTTGGATGAACATGGGATGAAATAACAATGGACAGTGACATATACACCTCGATTGAATGGAGTTGATGAAAGGAAGAACAGGGCACTCATGGAGAAGGCAAGGTGTATGGTCAAGAGTCAAGCTTTACCACATAATTTCTGGCTTGAGGCTATTATGTGTACAAAATATGTACTTAATAGGTGTCCCACTAAAGCATCGCAGTCTATCACTCCATATGAGGATTGACATGGTTGCAAGCCATCTATTGCTCATGTGTGTGTCTTTGGTTGTCTAGCATATGCATTAGTGCCTGAACAACAATGCAGGACATTGGATGATAAAGCAATGAAATGTATTTTTGTTTGGTATAGTTCTTATAGCAAAGGTTATCGTCAGTATCATCCATAGAATAAATGCATTTTGGTTAGCCATGATGTTGTTTTTGTGGAAGATGCAATTCAGCCATTAGTTTCATGTGGTAAGGAGACATCAGTTAGCTCCAAACATTTGTACGACACTTTGCTTCTTCTTTTTATAGGTGGACAATCTAGTGTTGGTTCAAATGAGGCAATTTCTCAGCCTTTACAGGTTCCACATGATGATGCTGATCATCATGATGCACTTGATGATGAGAGGGTTGATATAGAGGAGGAAAAAATTATGCCTAAATGGCTGGTGCATAGTTTATGAGATAGCAAATTAGATGTACCTCTATCATATTGTACTCAATCAGGCTCTCATAGTGCTTGTTTTGCATCAGATTGTTATGTTATGGCTAAGTCTAGTCTTTGTGATGAGAATGAGCTTGTTTCGTTTGATGAAGCTCAAAATTCAAAAAATTGGATGGCTGCTATTGCTGATATATTTAGGCAATGATGTGTGTGAACACACTAGGACTACCAGGGCACTTTTTTCCCTCTTTAGGAGGTTTTTTCCCCCGATTTTATATATATATATATATATATATATATATATATATATATATATATATATATATATATATATATATATATATATATATATATATATATATATATATATATATATATATATATATATATATATATGTGTGTGTGTGTGTGTGTGTGTGTGTGTGTGTGTGTATAACCCTAATGGGTCACTTATCTTTGTACATTCTCTTGGTAATACATTCAATGTTTTTTGTTGTGCTCCAAGCTTCTTCTTGTTTCTTATCTTGTTCGCATGCTTTCATAGACCTCAAACTCCAAGAATTGGTATCAGAGCAGGTCGCCACTTCATCTAAAGCGTCATCGACACCCGCACAAAAATTGTTGAGCATACTCAAGGCAATTAGGAGTTCAAAACTTCTTAGTTTTGTGGTGTCAAAATCACGATCTGAGCCCGTTTCGGCCTTCAAATGCACTATTACAATGCCTATGTAGGCAATTTTGTCTTTTTGTGCCAAAGATATATATAGGTTTTGGTTCGCGAGTATAAGCTCCTCAAAGTCTTCTACAGGTTTAGCAAAACTCAACAGGGTATTTCTGTTCAACTATTTGAGATACATTCATTTTTCTACATCAAGGTATTTTAGTCAGTGGCCATGGCTGAAAGCAGTGATGTATTCCATATGTTGGTTGTTGAGGATAAGTTGGATGGTACCGATTACCCATTATGGGCATATATGATGCATCATGTATTGGCTGCAAAAAGACTATGGAATATTGTGCATGGTGTTGAAAACATCTTATTACACATGCAAATATAGTTACTGAAGGTGATGCAGATGGCATTGAAGATTATGATATTCTTTGGATTTGTGTTTGTGCTATAGTTCCTAGCACCTACTGCATAACGATCTCGTTGGGGTGGCACAGATGCTCATGCACATGCATTGATAGCTTGATATATTTAGGTACTTTGGTGTGTGAACACATTATGACCATTGGGGCATTTTTCTCACTCTTTAGGAGGTTTTTTTTTTCCCAGCTTGTATATATGCATATAACCCTTACGGGTCACTTATCTTTATACATTCTCTTGGTAGTACATTCAGTATTGTGTGTTGTGCTCCAAGCTTCTTCTAGTTTCTTGTGTTATTCATGTGCTTTTGCAGACCTCAAACTCCAATAGCTATGCAATCAAAATATGATGCTATTATGAAAAATGGTACCGAGTCTTTATGTGATTTGCCTCTTGGCAAGAAGACCATTGGCACTAAGTGGGTATACAAGCTAAAGTGTAAGCTTGATGGAACAGTTGAGAGCTATAAGACTAGGCTTGTTGCAAAAGGTTCTGCTCAAGAAAGAGGAATTGATTTTGATGAGACCTTTGCTACCACATGCCGAATGACTTCTATTCATAGCATTTGCGCGCTTGAAGCTCATAATGATTGGAATGTACATCAGTTGGACATTAAAAATGCATTTCTAAATGGTGACTTACATGAAGAAGTGTATGTTTTTCACCCTCGTGGTTTTGTGCAGGAAGGGCTTTAAAACAAAGTGTGCGGGTTGAAAAAGGCATTATATGGTTTGAAGCAAGCACCACGTGCTTGGTATGAAAAGATACATGCCTACTTGATTGCACATGGTTTTGAGAATAGTCCAATCAAGAGCACCTTATATCTTAAGTGCATTAATGATGTACTTTTGATCATCGTTGTATATGTTGATGACATGCTGCACACTGGTCCTAATGAGAAGCATATTGCTGATTTCAAGGTTGATTTGCATGCCTCTTTTGAGATGTCATATTTGGGGCATTTGCATCATTATTTGGGCATTCGATTTATGCAAGTTGATGGAGGAATAGCTCTATGTCAAACCAAATATATTAACACATTATTGCAGTGTTTTGGCCTTGAAGACTATGAACCTATTGCCACTCCTATGGAGAAAGATTTATGATTGAGTCTTCATGATGTTGGAGATGAATTTGATGTTGTTCTCTATCAGTAGGTTGTTCGATGCTTGATTTACTTATGCGTGACTTGGATTTACTTATGCATAAATTGGCTTGATATTTAGTTTGTTGTCTCACAGATGAGCAGTTTTATGCATTGCCTAGGTCTCAAGCATTGGCAAGAGATCAAGCACATTTTTTGCTACTTGAGTGGTACCTGACTACTTCGATTGTTTTATCCCAAGGGGAGATCACTACAGCCAGATTTACATGCTTTTTTTGACTCTGACTGGGCTGGTTTCTATGACACTCATGTGTCCAATAGTGGTTTTCGCTTCATGCTTGGTAGCTCATGCATATCTTGGTTGAGTAAGAAGAAGCCTTTTGTGGCCACTTCTAGTTGTCAGGCTGAGTATAGAGCAACTTTCATAATGACTGTTGAGTGTGCGTGGCTCAACTTCCTTATGGTTGATTTGGGTGTTGGTCATTCTTCTGCCATGACCATCTTGAATCATAGTCAGAGCGCATTGGCAGTTGTCAGGAACCATGTGTCCCATGCTTGCACTAAGCACATTGAGGTGGACTATCATTATATTAGGGAGAGGTTCTCTGCTAGAGAGATCAATTAGGTATCTGTGCCCACACAAGAGAACATTGTAGACCTTTTCACAACGGCTATGCCTAGGGAGAAGTTTGAAGCTTCTCAAAAAGCTTTGGTCTTAATTCCTTTTGTGGATTGATTCCACATAGCTTGGCACTTCCTTATACATGAGTGCCAAATCCTTGTTCACTGCATCACTCCTAGGGGGGACTTGATATATTTTGGTAATGATGTGTGTGAACACACTAGGATCGTTGGGGCACTTTTTCCCTCTTTAGGAGGTTTTTTCCCCAGCTTGTATATATGCCTATAACCGTAACTGGTCACTTATCTTTGTACATTCACTTGGTAATACATTCAATATTGTGTGTTGTGCTTCAAGCTTCTTCTCCTTCCATGTGTTGTTCACATGCTTCCACAGACCTCAAACTCTAGTAGATGCATCAAGTTTGAGGAGAGATGACACCATTTCAGATTTTTGTAGGCAAAATAAACAGATAAACCATTACATCCTTCACATACAAGGTGCATCAAGTATGGGCATAGAGGACACCATTTCAAATTTTTGTAGCTGAAATAAACTAGCAAAATGCAAATGATCAAAGCATGCATGCCAAATTTTTGTATCTGAGATAGCCTGAGAATCTTGAATTTCGCACGTTGAATCATTCATAGATTTTGCATAGTCTATGAGATTATACAACTCATGACATAAAATGCTACAAGCAATAATAACATGACCATTTGAGAGGTCATAAATTGTACATCTGTCATCAAAAATTTTGAAAACCAAGCCAATCTTGGCTAATGCTATAATTGGCAATATAATTTTCTTGATCCCTATCATATATAAATCATTCAACAATGTGAAATAATTTCCATTAGTAGTATTCAGAATTATCTTACCAACTCCCAATATAGGATAAGAGGATTTGTTAGCACATGTGATAGTATTCCTTGTAGGGGCAAGCTCAAGTAAACTGAAGAAAGTTCATTGTGAGGTAATATTTTTGGTTGCCCCACTATCAAAGTACCAAACACCTAAGTCTATTGCAAATACACACTGCTCATCAAAAGATGGGTAATTGCTAAAAATAGTAGTAAATTCCCATTCTTCATTCTAAACAAGATTAGCTGACTATGTTTTAGGTGTAGAGGTCTCTACCACAACCATTCCAACCTCTTTTGCAACTAGTTTAGGACAACTCTTTATGACATGATCATTTGCCTTACAATACTTGCAAAATTATTTGTGTTTTTCTATCTTCTTGTCATCGTTGTTTCCTTCTTTTGACAATGCAAAACTGGCATATTTTTGCTTACTAGTATATGAACTTCATTTACCTTTGCCTTCTCACAAGCTAAGAAAGCTTGATCTACAATATGCATAGCTGACATGTTCTTCTTGGATTGATCTTCCTACAACAAAACAAAGATTAACTCTTCAAATGTTAAGGTATTTGAATTTTCTTTTGTCATCAATCAAAGAGTAGATGCAAAACTCTAGTAGGAATTTGGAAGACAGTTAAAATCAATCTGCACAAGTGAACTATCTAGCAAAAAATTTATCAACAAAAATCAATTGTTCCTTCAAATCTTTGATATTTGTCAAAAAAATATCCATAGAATCTCCTTCATTCATATGTCCACTCTCCAACTGTTTTCGGAGGTAGGCAACATGAGCCTCATTTCTTGCCTAGTGTATCATAAGCATCCTTTGTTTTCTTGCAAGAGTCAATGTGAGGGATAATGACACTTTTGACAAACAAATCTATCAATGCATGTGTCTGAGCATCTCTACCATCCCCATGAAGTTTCTGTGTTAATAGACTTAAGACGATGGGGCACTTTTGTCCCTCTTTAGGAGGGTTTTTTTTCTTCGGGTTGTATATATGCCTATAACCCTAATAGGTTACTTATCTTTGTACATTCTTTTGGTAATACATTCAGTGTTGTGTGTTATGCTCCAAGCTTCTTCTTCTTCTTCTTCTTCTTCTTCTTCTTCTTCTTCCTTATGTTGTTTGCATGCTTTCATAGACCTCAAACTCCAACAATTAGTATCAGAGAAGGTTTCAAAATAGCTTTTCATTGTGGTGTCAAAATTTGGATCTGAGCTGGTTTCAGCCTTCAAATGCACTATCATAGTGCCTATGTAGGCAATTCTATCTTTTTATCCCAAATATATATGCAGGTTTCAGTTCGCTAGTATAAGCGCCTCAAAGTCTACTACAAGTCTAGTAGAGCTCAATAAGGTAGTTTTATTCAACTTTTTGAGATGCATTCATTTTTTTGCATCAGTGTATTTTAGTCAATGCCCGTGGCTAAAAGCAGTGATGTATTTCGTATGTTGGTTGTTGAGGACAAGTTGGATGGTACTAGTTACCCATTATGGGCATATATGATGCGTCATGTATTTGTCGCAAAAGGACTGTGGAATATTGTGCAAGGTGTTAAAAATCAACCTACTACATGTGCAAATATAATTATTGAAGGTGATGTAGATGGCATTGAAGATGACGGTCTTCAAATTCATGTTCGTGCTTCCGTTCCTATTGCACCTACTGTAGAGCAAAATTTGTTGGGATGGTAGAGATGCTCACGCACATGCATTGATAGGTTTGTCTGTCCAAAATGCCATTATCCCTCATATTCATTCTTGCAAAACAGTAAAGGATGCTTGGCATACACTTGCCACTTTGTACCAGGCAAGAAATGAGGCTCTTGGTGCTTATTTATGAAAATAGCTGGAGAGTGAGTATATGAATGAAGGAGATTCTATGGACAGTTTTTTGACAAAGATAAAAAATTTGAGGAAGCATTTGATTTCTAGAGATGAAGTCTTGCTAGATAGTTCACTTGTGCAGACTGTTCTGAATGATCTTCTAGATTCATATCAGAGTTTTGCTTCTATTCTTTAGTTGATGATGAAAGACAATCAAAATGCCTTAACATTTGAGAATTAGGCTCTGTTTTGTTGCAGGAAGATCATTCCAGGCAAAATAGGTCCTTAATGCATGTAGTAGTTCAAGCTTTCTTAGCTAGTTAGAAGGGCAAAGGTAAATGGAGCTCATCTACTAGTAAGCAAAAGTCTGCGAATTTTGCACAGACGAAAAAGGAAGTCAAAGAAGAGAAGAAAGTTTACAAATTTTTTAATGGAAATGATCATGTCATAAAGATTTGTCAAAAACTCACTGCAAAAGAGGCAAAGAAAAAAGAGGCAAGAATGGTTGTTGCAGAGGCCTCTACACCCAAAATAGAGTCTATTAATCTTGTGCAGAACGAAGAATGGGCATTTACTATTGTTTGGAGTTATGAATCATCTTCTCATGAACAGTGTATGTCTGCACTAGACTGAGATGTTTGGTACTTTGACAGTGGGGAAACCAAACATATTATTTCTCCTTGTAGTTTCTTCAATTCACTTGAGCCTGCCCCTACAGGGAGTACTATCACATGCACCAACAACTCCTCTTATCCTATCATGGGAATCAGTAAGATCATTTTGAATATTATTGATGGTAGTTCTTTTACATTCTCAAATGATTTGTTTGCACCAAGGATCAAGAAAAATCTATTATCAGCTTTAGTATTAGCTAAGATTGTCGTGGTTGTCAAATTTGTTGATAATAGATGTACAATTCTAGATCTGTCAAATGGTGATGTTATTATTGCTTTTAGCATTTTATGTCATGGGCTATATAAGCTCATAGAATATGCAAAATACTATGCATCTCAACAAAATGGTGTTGCTAAAAGAAAGAACAAGTCTCTCATGGAGATGACAAGGTGTATGGTCAAAAGTCAAGCTTCACCACATAGTTTTTGGCTTGAGGTTTTTATGTGTGCAGCATATGTACTTAACAAGTGTCCCAACAAAGCACTCTAGTCTATCACTCCATTTGAGGCTTGGCATGGTCGTAGGCCATCTATTTCTCATTTACCTATCTTTGGTTGTTTGGCATATGCATTGGTGCCTGAACAACAATGCAGAAAATTGGATGATAAATTATTGAAATGTACTTTTGTTGGGTACAATTGTGAAAGCAAAGGCTATCGTCTGTATCATCCACAAACTAAATGCATTTTGGTTAGTGGTGATGTTGTTTTTGTGGAAGCTGTATTCTACACAATTCCCAAGTCAAAAGTACACGGAGATCGAAGATGTTGCTTACCGCCCAACCACGTACTATGTCCATTGATCCCCTCTTCCCTCATAAGAGTAATCCCAAATGGCTACACACATGGGTGCCACTTGGCACTCATGTGTGACCCATCCAACAAAGGCTAAGGGGTGGTTCACACCTCTCTCCTAGGAGTTCTCCACATAACATTTCCTTCACCTTAATTCCATTGTCCGCAAAAGTGGTATTGGACGGTCCTATTTGAAGAGAGAATCAATGGAACAGTACTACCACTATATCCCCATGTATTTCAATATCTCCGTGTTGTTTCCCTGTATCCTTCCCCTTAAGAAAACTCTTGGGAAGGTAATCTAAAACTGGGAAATCGTCTATGAAGGGTGCTAACCCGCTCCCATATGGCACTATCTTCTGAACTATCTTTCCATTTTACTAGACACTCTTTATATAAGTGACTTCTTGTCTGTTTCTCTCGAGTGTAGTATGCTCTCAGGCTCATGCGGAATAGATTGAACAAAAATAGGCTCTACTACCTCACTGTCTGGAATGAGATTGTTAGATTCACACAGCCTTTTCTTAAGCCGGCTAATATGAAAAATTGGATGTGTCTGTCTATTCTTTGGAAGTTGGAGTTGATAAGCCATTTTTCCTATTATTTTAAGTATTTGGAAAGGTCCACAATATCTAGGAGATAGTTTTGGACAAGGTCCCATCTTCATGGTTTCACATCTAGATGGAACTATAAGATAGACTTTCTCTCCTACCTCAAAGTTGATATCTCTCCTTTGAGGGTCATCATAGACTCTAGCTCTATCCCGAGCTCTCCTAATGTTGTCCTTAGCAAGCCTAAGCATATTGTTCATCTCTTTCAAGAAGTCCTTTGCAGCTTGAACTTTCTCATTCTGCAACCCTACTGCATAAGGAGCTCTTGGCTGAAACCCATACATAAGCATAAATGGACTATGCCCAGTGGAAGAGTGCTTGACACTATTATATGCAAACTCTACTATAGGTAAGTACTCTTCCCAATTAGTTTGCCTTTCATTCACGTATTCTTGAAGCATATCCTCTAGGATTTGGTTAACCATTTCTGTTTGCCCATCCGATTGTGAATGCTCAACTGTACTCATGCTGAGTTTTGTATCCAACCTTTTGAAGACCTCTCTCCAAAAGTGGCTAGTAGACTTCCTATCCGATCAAAAACTATGTCTAAAGGAAGACCATATAACCGGTATAGGTTCTCTACAAAGAGTCTAGCCAACTTAGGTGTCTTCACTGTAGTACGTGTCGGAATAAACTTAGCCATTTTGGTTAACCTATCCACAATTAACCAGACAGAGTTGTGCCCTCTCTTTGTCTTAGGTAATCCAACTATAACGTCCATGCAGATACTCTCCCACTTCCCATTGGGAATATCCAATGGGTGGAGTAGTCCTCCAATCCTCAACCTCTCAACTTTATTGACCTGGCACTTAGTGCACTTAAGCACATACTCTAGGACGTCCTTATGAAGTCTAGGCCAGTAAAAATGCCTCTTAACAAGATCATAAGTCTTGTTAACTCGTGGGTGTCCGGCACTAGGTGTGTCATGACACTCATATAGAATGTGCCGTCTCATCTCAAAATCTCTAGGGATACACACTTTACCTTTATATAATAGATATCCATCATGGACACTGTAATTCTTCCACTTGAATCCTTCTTGAGTACTCGTTGATACTCCATCCTCATTGGAAACACATGTATCACGATCCCCATTCTCTATGGCTTCCCAAATCCCAGAATATGCATGATCAATCCTACATTTCCCTCTAATGTACTGAAGTAGCTCACGAGTTATATGAGTAAAACGGAGTCCATTGAGCATAGGCATGCGGCTAAGTGAATCAGCCACTACATTAAACTTTCCCTTCCCATATCTAAGCTCATAATCAAACTCCTGAAGGGTCTTTGCCCATTGGACCTTAGGACCTTTAAGGTTTGTTTAATTAGAGAGCCACTTAATGCTCTCTTGGTCAAACAATGTCATGACTTTGGCACCATATAGATAATGATGCCACTTCTTCAAAGCATGGACAATTGCATACAACTGCTCATACACGGAGTATTTTTTCTGAGTCAGTTCTAGTTTCTTACTCTCAAAAGCTACTAGTCGATCGTCCTGAACTAAAACTAGTCCTATTGCAAAATCACTCCTATGAGTCTCAACCACAAAGAGTTTATTGGGATCTGCTATATGTAAAAGTGGAGCCGTAGCAATTGCTACTTTAAATCTCTCCATGTTTTGCTTCTATTCGTCTCCCCAATGAAATGCTTTCCCTTTCCCTTTAAGTTGTTTCGTCATTGGGACAACAATTATGGCATAATTCTTAATGAATCTTCGATAGAAACCTAATAAACCTAGGAAGATCTGCAGCTCTTCCAGGTTCCTTGGATGTGGCCATTCCATAATAGCCCTTACTTTTTCAGGATCCATATGGATTCCATTATGGGAGACTATATGCCCAAGATATCTGTTGGAAGATGCATTTTTGGAAACCTTCTTTGAAGGAAAATAATTGTAAAATGATAGAAATTTGTAAAAATATTTATGCAATTGTTGTAAAAATAAGGAAGAGTCTTCCTTATGTAGGATAGAATCTTATGTATTTTTTCTAAAATTTTTGGAAACTCCTAGATAGCATATTTTTAGAATAATAGAGGAAAGGACCAAAATTCAAGTGTGAAAAGGGATATTTGAAAATGTATATAAGCTAATTTCCTCTATTATGAGGGGGTTGGTTAATCATTTGTCTACATGCTATCCAAGTGAATAGAGAAGGAGTTTTCTGCTGAAAATCGTGTTTTCTCCTCTTTTGTGTGGTTTCTTTGATTTGTGAGTATTATTCTTGTGTATCCATGGAGATTTGTGAGCTTCTATTGTGTAAATCTGTTGAATGTGTATGAAGAGAGTTGAATACTGTTGTGTTGAGTGATAAGTTGATGAAGAATGGTGCTGGAGCTGAAAATCGTCTGTTTGCATAGAATCGCGATTGTCTCGTCTGTATGATACAGATGATATTTTTTTATTTTGACTTTATAATTGTGTTCTGCTATAAAATAGCATGCAATAGACACCAAGATTGTAGAAAATGGTGGAGATTTGCTCAAGATAATCCAAACCCTAGAAATTCCTCTTCATCTTCACTATTCTCAGAAATCCAGCCATTATTCTCTTATTTCTTGGATTCTATCATCTTGAAGGGGCTGTGGTCTCAAGAATACTTCCAGGATTGACAAAATAAAGATGTCTTGTTGATTCTTTATGCTAAATGATTGGAGAGGACAACTCCAAAGATCAATAACAAACATTTTTTGGCGCCATTGCCGGGGAGTAATTCAAAAGCTTCATTGAAGTTGGACCTTGCTGGATCTTCTATTGATGATGGTAACAAACACAAGGAAAAGGTAACACTCTTTAATCAAGAAATGTGAACATGAAAAGGTAGATGTCTTTTGTTTGTCTTTTGGGAAAAGAAAGCAATAGATCATCTTTTAGAATTGGAAGTGCTGAAATTTTTGTAAATTGATAGTTGCTCATTACATTGTTGAAGTAAAAGTGCAGGTGTGTGGAAGATTTGAGCCAAGAAAGCTGAAGATGAGGTAACATGTGTCTATTCTTGCATTTTTAGAGTTCTTTTTGACCGAGTACTAGGCAATATTGTTGATCTTGGGAAGATAACATGGTTGCACTAAGGAAAAGTCAGTTAAAGTAGCTAGATGCAAGTAGAAAAGATTCATTTGTTAACCAAATTTGAGCATAAATCTTGAGTTGATCTGCATTTTGAAAAGAAATATGTGATTGAGTTTATCTTTGCAAAAATTGCTTGCATTCCATAGCACATTTTCTTTGGAAAAATTTTCTCATAAACTTTTGTGATAGCTAAGCCATAAGAGATCATAACCAATCAAGGAACATAGGATCAGTAGATCACCAAACAAGAAACCCTAAGTAAAGTGTTCACCTTTATTTTAGGGCAAAAAACTAAAAAAACTCATAAAATTCATCAAAAAACAACCAAAAAATTTTCTTTTCTCCTTAGGAAGTTGGACTGGAGCTTTGTGGATAAGAGTAATAGGGATCAAGTAAGAGAAAAGCAAAAAAATTTGTCAAAAATTAGCAGATTTGAAAAAAACACGATTTTCTGTACAACATCACGATTTTCTAATTAATGATTGTGATTATGAGGTAAAATTGCAGGTGAATGAGGAATTGGAGTTGGTAAAGGATACTGAAGGGGAACAAGAGAAAAGAATACTCAAATTTTTAGAAAATCAGAAGTTGAGAAAAAACACGATTTTCTGCACAAAATCGCGATTTTCTGAGTAAGGTTGTGATATTGATGCAAAAATACAGGAGTTTGGTGAATTGCAATGGGTAGAGGGTATTGAAAGAGAACAAGAAGAAAGAATACTCAAATTTGCATAGGATAAGATCTACAGAAAAAACACGATTTTCTGCACAAAATCGTGATTTTCTGTAAGGGAAAATTTCTGGAATTTCTAGCATATTTGGGTTCTTTGAGAAAAGAAAATTGCAAAAGATGTCATCAAGATTGGGTAAGTAAAAATTGGACAAGTGGAAGAGTGAAGAACTGTGGAAATCACACAAAATCACGATTTTCTGGACACTATAAAAACCTGGAATTCAAAGAAAAATTCATTTGAGTGAGTGTGAGAGAGAGAGAGAGCAGGCAAAATCGCGATCTTCTGCAAAATTCAGACTTTGGAGAAACTTTCAACCAAACAAGCAAGGTAAAGATTCTTAACATCATTTTTGAGTGCATATTCTTGCATTTGAGTGGATTTATAACACAAAAAATAGAAAATAACCAAAAATCACGGAATCGCGATCTTCAGAATTTCTGGGTTTTCTGTAGGAAAAAAGTATTTTTAATAAATCTTCTTCATTGCATGTTAAAAAACCAATAAAGCGATTCTATTAGAAGAAAGAGAAATTTGAAAATCAACACTTCAAAAAATTCAAAAAATTGTTCAAAATCGCGATTCTGAAGTCAACACAAAATCGCGATTTTGTGCACTAAGAACAACATCGCGATTCCCAGAACACGATTTTCATCGGAAAATTGTGTTATTTACGATTGTGAGCAATCACGATTGTCTGAGAACAAAATCGTGAAAAACACGATTTTGAGCACAAAATCGTGAAAAACACGACTTTGAGCACAGAATCGTGAAAAACACGATTTTGAGCACAAAGTCGTGAAAAACACGATTTTGAGCACAGAATCGTGAAAAACACGATTTTGAGCACAAAGTCGGGAAAAACACGATTTTGAGCACAGAATCGTGAAAAACACGATTTTGAGCACAGAATCGTGAAAAACATGATTTTGAGCACAAACTCGTGAAAAACACCATTTTGGGCACAAAGTCGTGAAAAACACGATTTTGAGCACAAAATCGTGAAAAACACGATTTTAGTCATAAAATCGTGAAAAAACACTATCCTAGTTAGAAAGTCGTGAAAAAACACGATTTTAGTCAGAAAATCGTGAAAAATCATTACTTTGAACACAAAATCGTGAAAAACACGATTTTGAGCACAAAATCTTGAAAAACATCATTTTGGGCACAAAGTCGTGAAAAACACGATTTTGAGCACAAAATCGTGAAAAACACGATTTTAGTCATAAAATCGTGAAAAAACACTATCCTAGTTAGAAAGTCGTGAAAAAACACGATTTTAGTCAGAAAATCGTGAAAAATCATTACTTTGAACACAAAATCGTGAAAAACACGATTTTAGTCATAAAATCGTGAAAAAACACTATCCTAGTTAGAAAGTCGTGAAAAACACGATTTTAGTCAGAAAATCGTGAAAAATCATTACTTTGAACAAAAAATCGTGAAAAACACGATTTTGAGCACAAAATCGTGAAAAACACCATTTTGGGCACAAAGTCGTGAAAAACATAATTTTGAGCACAAAATCGTGAAAAACACGATTTTAGTCATAAAATCGTGAAAAAAACATTATCCTAGTTAGAAAGTCGTGAAAAAACACGATTTTAGTTAGAAAATCGTGAAAAATCATTACTTTGAACACAAAATCGTGAAAAAACACGATTTTGAGCACAAAATCGTGAAAAACACCATTTTGAACACAAAGTCGTGAAAAACACGATTTTGAACACAAAATCGTGAAAAACACGATTTTAGTCATAAAATCGTGAAAAAACACTATCCTAGTTAGAAAGTCGTGAAAAAACACGATTTTAATCAAAAAATCGTGAAAAATCATTACTTTGAACACAAAATCGTGAAAAACACGATTTTGAGTTCAAAATCGTGAAATTAGGTGAATGATCCTTAGGTCTGGGAACAAACTAAATTCACATACTAGGCAAGACCTAAGAAGGAAGGAGATAGAGTCAGTAATAGGGGAAGGGCAAGAAAGAAATATAGGGCAAGAAAACAACATGGAAAATTTAAATGAAACAAATGAGCCCATTGAAACTGGGGATTACAGAAATATCCTCAAGTACATGTATACAAATAGGTTTGGCACCTATGTATATCAAGATGGAATGCATAAGTTTCTCATTAGATTGAGAAACTTAGAAGCTCCCCTAAACATAACACCTGTAGCCCAATTCAAAGATGGTAGGTATGAGGATAGGCAAGGGTGTGTGTACATCTTCTCCCAAGACCCGGAAATTCAAATGACTTAGGGCAATGTGCTGACAAAGGACCTTGGGAACATAACATGGGACAACCAGACTTACCTAGACCACATGAAAACTACACTAGTACTGAGCAACAACATGGGAGGAGGACACATGCTTCCCCAAATCCCTTTGACAAGGAACCAGAAGGATATAATGAATTTCCACTCAGAAGAAGACACCATTGGCAACCTCAGGGTAGAATGTTGAGACCATATCAAGTAGCCAAATGTATGAAAAATCAATATGAAGGGTATTCAGATCCCCATGCTCATGCTGCAGAGTTTAGGCAATTAATTAGAGCTGAGGAGGTGGAAGATTACAAAGTGCAATTTGAGGCATTTGGTCTAACCCTAACTGGACCAGCATTATCATGGTTCATCCCTTTGAGAAAAGAAATCTACCTAGATATTGAATCCTTCCTAGAAGCCTTTATTGGAGAATTCTCAAAGACCGGGATAAAACATAGCACAACCACTTTGATACACAATTTTAAACAACAAAAAGATGAAAATGTCAGAGAGGCAGCCAGGAGATTTAAGCAATATATTGACAGATGCCCTAAAGAGGAAGTACCTTCCATGGCTAGACAAGTATCCCTATTCATAGAAGGGTTGAGAAGTGCTCAATTAAGAACCCTAGTGTACTACAGGAGATGCCCTGATCTAGGAGCTTGTGTAAAAGAAGCAATAGATTTGGAAGATAACAGAGGCCAAGATCTGTTAGCATTTGATCAACCTAGATCATATGAATAAACTCCAGGATAAACACAAATAAAAAATGCTACAATTGTGGAGAAAGTCATCTGATACAACAGTGCCCATATCAAAAGCCTCCACATTTGCAAGATAGAAAGACACTCAAATATTGTACACTAGAGAGGAAATGGACCAACCATAGCAGGGAGGAATGCTTCTATAATAAACAACCCATAAAGGAGAGAGACTATGGAAGCCAAAGAGAATCAGTGTATAGTGAGCAACCAAGACCTGTGCTGGGGCAACAACCTCCTATACCAACAAATGTGGTGCCAATCAAATACACACCAATAGAGGAGGGAAACTCAAGAACAAAGTCACCATACAAGGAAGATTATCAATGGAATGAGGGATATCAAGAAGAATGGGAAGGTTATGAATCAAGAGAGCCAGAATTACAAGCTTTAGACTTGGGAAATGGAAGAATTGAGATGGACACTGCCACTTTCATGTATATAACCAATAATTATATGTCCAATCAAAAACCTTAATTCAAAGGAGGACCAAAGATAACTTGTTATAGGTGTGGGGGAGATCATTTCATTAGAGACTGTCCACAACCTCCTACATTAAGAATAGAAGGAGCATATTGCAAGGATTGTGGCAGGGAGCATTTGATAAAGGATTGCCCAAAAATCCTCAAAAACAACAGAACACACCTAATAACATACCACTAAAAGCAGTCAGTATCATGGAACAGGAAGAATTGAGTGACATTGACTTAGTGGATGTAAATGTTGTAACAAGGTCACAAACAAAACAACAAAGAACAACTAAGGAACAAAATGAAGGATCAATCTCAAAGGTGAAGAAAAATAGACAAAAAGGGAAATGGGAGAGGAAGCAAAAAATGAGTAAAAATATTGAAGAAGAAAATAGGGAACAATCAAACAATACTTCCCCTCCAAAGACACAAACCCAGTTAGAAGTAGGGAATTCACAAAGTCTAGATACTCTGATAAAAGCATACAAAGGAAGAATTCAAGAGGGACCAAGCCCTACTGATCATACAATGGCTTATCCGATGCCAGACTTAGAACATGAAAGAATGCAGAAGTGTAAACAAATCATTCGGGAAGTACAACTCAAGATGGGGGAAGAAGACAATTCTCAAAAAACAGTTGAGGAATCTAAGACAACAAAAACAAGAGGAAAGAGTATCAAGGAAGAAAACCCACAAGTAACACTCCAAGTGAATGTAGACAAAAGATGCACAATTCTGTATCACACCACATGGGAAGATTTAATGAAACAAAATCCTCACTTACAGAGCCAAGTGAAAAAATGGGAGACAACACCAAAAAATCTTCACTCACAACTACAGGAAATGGAGGAGTTGTGGTATATTCCCATTGATAAGATAGGGGGATATTGTGAGGGAGAAGAGGGAAACTCAACTTTAAAAATACAATTTGGTAAAAACCAGGCCAAAGCTATTTTGGATAGTGGATCAGGAGTGGCCATCATGACTAAACAAACTTGGGAGAAATGGGGGAAAAATGAATTATTACCCACCAAAATGAGATTGCAACTTGCAGATGGACATATAGAAAAACCCTTAGGAATATGGGAAAAAATGATTGTGGACATATGTGGAATAGAGATAGAACATACTTTTGCTATAGTTGAATTCCCACAATCTACTTCATATGAAATTATCCTAGGAAGACCATTCATGAGACAAATGCAAATTGTGCAGGACTGGGGTAATGATTGCTTATACCTGCAGAGCAAAGGAAGAATAACAAAAGTAAATCTAAGAAATGGGCACTACTGTGACATATCCCCTCAAGAATGGTATAAAATTCATCAGAATCAAGAGTTGAGTGAGGAATCAGAGATGGAGGACCAGGATGAGGTTGAATCATCAGTATGGAAGTGCAATATGATAAGAAATTTGACCAATAGGAAAAGGAGATTAAGAAGAGAGGATTGTGTGGAGGGAAGGAAGTTACAAGATGAGAATTATGTACCTCAACAATTCAAGGATGAGGAATTTGAGCCCTATGGATGGAATCAAATCTTGGCTACCATGGATCTAGCCAGTGACGAATATGTAGGAGTGGAATTTCAAAATGAAGAAGGATATGATATTTTTCACATTGGAATACAAATGATAAAGGTATCCAGAACAGAAGAGGACATAGAAGAAGAAATGATATTAGAAAAGGGAAAGACACAATTTTTGGAGGAAGTAAAAGCTGAAGATGCTATTAAGGATAAAATCTCAGGTAAGTACAAGAAAAATAAACACAAGGAAATAGAGGAAAACCAGGAGAATGAGAAGAAGACAAGGGAAGTGAACAAAGATCAACAGTTTGATGTACCAGAAAATTTCAAGACTTATGAAGTGGAAAATAGATTACTTCTCAGAAGGAAACCAAAGAGGGAAAAGAAGAAAGGAGAAGCTTATGACAATGAGGAAGAAACTAAAAAGATCATGATCACTCAGGAGGAGGGAGAAGAAAGACACATTGTAGTGGCTGATGACATGACAACCCAAGAAGAAGAGGCACTAAGAAACTTGGCAAGAAACTATAGGGATGTATTTGCTTATAGCTATAAGGATTTGAAAGGTATTGATCCTAAAATCTGTGAGCATAAGATTCCTATTACACCTGAAGCAAAACCTAGTAAACAGAGACATTACACATTTAATGATAAATACTCTGCTAAGATAAAGGAAGAAATTGATAAGCTATTAGCTGCCAATTTCATCTATGAAATTGAGTATACAGAATGGATATCTCCTATAGTTGTGGTACCAAAAAAGAATGGGAAACTTAGGGTATGCATTAACTTGAAAAAGGTAAATGCAGCAACAGATCATCTCCTAGAAAGAGTTGCTGGGAAGGAGGTTTATAGTTTTTTAGATGGTTTTTCAGGATACAACCAGGTCCCCATAGCATTGGAAGACCAACATAAAACTGTCTTCTCCACAGAATGGGGAATTTATGCCTTTAGGGTTATGCCCTTTGGGTTAACTAATGCTCCAGCAACTTTTCAGAGATTGATGTGTCATATCTTCAAAGAGTTCCTGAGAAAGGTAATGGAAATCTATGTAGATGATCTTTGTACTTTTTCATTAAAAAGACAAGATCACTTGCAGGACTTAGAAAATATATTCAGGAAATGCAGAACCTACAGAGTATGTTTAAATCTAGAAAAATGTGTATTCTTTGTCAGACAAGGAAGAATGCTGGGTCATATAGTCTCTAAAAATGGAATTTTGACTGATGAGAAGAAAATAAAGGCCATAATAGATCTTCCAAGACCGACAAGTGTAAAAGAACTTCAAACTTTCATGGGACATTGTGGATACTATAGGAAATTTGTACACAAATTTGCTGACATAGCAAAACCCTTATATGCCCTAATTACAAAGTTTGAGTGGACCAAGGAGTATGACCAAGCCTTTGAAACTCTAAAAACTTGTTTGGTAACAGCCCCAATTCTGAAAACACCTCAATGGGATAAAATTTTTCATGTTCATGTGGATGCTTCCAATTATGCTTTGGGATGTGTGTTAGCACAACCAATAGAAGGAAGCAAGTTAGATTTTCCAGTGGCCTATGCTAGTAGACAATTGAATCTAGCAGAGAAAAATTATACAACCACTGAAAGAGAGGGATTGGGCATGGTATTTGCTGTAAAAAAATACAGACATTACCTTTTGGCCAACAAGTTTAAGTTCTTTGTAGACCATCAAGCTTTGTTATATTTGGTAAATAAACCTTGTCACACTGGGAGAATAGTCATATGGTTTCTGTTGTTAATGGAATTTGAGTTTGAAGTGGTGGTCAGACAAGGGAAAACACACTTGAGACCAGATCATTTATCTCGAATCCAGTCTGAAGAACCCAGTTCACCTTTAGATGATAGTCTGCCAGACACTTATCTCTTTAAGGTAGAAAGTGTTCCTGAGTGGGCCATGACTTTAGTACCATTATTGACCATGGGACCTTGTAGAACAGTTGGGAATAATGCACACCTAGTATTACAAAGCAGGAACTTTATGTTACTAGCTGGGCATTTATCCATCTCAACCACACAGGCATACTAGAATATTGCACTCCTGAGGAGGAGCAACAAGAATACCTGAGGAGAGCTCATCATTGGAACCCTTGCACTCATGCTTATAGGGTAGTCACCCTAAGTAATCTCAATAGGATGGGGGTACATTGGCCTAATAAAATTCAAGATGTATCAAAATACATTGCCAATTGCAAGAAGTGCCAAACATTGCAAGATTCAAAATTCATAACTCTATATTGGTTCCAGAAAAATCCAGATCGGAGTGAAAATATCATTGAAGAATTGAGAAGGAAGGAGAAAGGAAAACAAGTGATAGCTGGTACAGATTCAAAAAACTTACAAGTAATCTCTGAAGAATATCAATTGAGAGGGGAACAATTGTATAAGAGAGGAATGGATGGATACCTAAGAATATGTGTTCCTGAGAATAAATATCTGGAAATGTTGGAAATAGCATACTCTGGAGTGGAAGGAGGACACTTTTCAAGTGATAGAACTGCTAAACTCATTTTATATTCTGGCTTTTGGTGGCCAACGCTATTTCCTGATGCAAGAACCTATGTAAAAAGGTGTGATGTCTGTCAAAGGGTAAGTCAACCAAATAGAAGAAATGACATGCCATTGGTTCCATTAATTTCAGCCAGAGCCTTTAGTAAATAGGGATTGGATTTCATTGGACCTATACTCCAGCAAAACAATCCCATGCTGAATACATCATAGTGGCTACAGATTACCTGACAAAGTGGGCTGAGGCCAAAGCCACAAAAAGAAATGATGCTAATACTACTACCAGATTCCTATATGAAAACATTATCACCAGATTTGGACTTCCAATTGAACTAGTAAGTGATAGGGGGACCCATTTTGTAAACCAGATCATAGAAAACATCACTGATTATTTCCTGATCAGTCATAGAAAGTCAGCCCCATATCACCCACAAGCCAATGGGCTAGCAGAAAGTACTAATAAAGTACTTTGTATTGTACTATCAAAACTAGTGAACACAAACAGGAATGATTGGGATCTACAACTTAATCATGTCCTATGGGCTTATAGAGTGGCTTACAAAACTGCAATAGGGAACACACCATTCAATCTAGTATATGGACAAAATGCAGTTTTACCTATGGAATTCCTTATCCCAACATTAAAAGTAGGAAGTCACTACAATTGGATTGGACATGAACTATCAGAGAGAGTAATGGAATTGGAAAAGTTGGGAGCATCTAGACTCCAAGCCATTATGAGTTTATATGTGGACAAGAAAAGGCAAAAAGCTTATCATGATGTTCACATAAAAGAGAAAGATCTACAGGTAGGAGATCTAGTGTTGGCTTACACAGTCAGAGAACATCAGAAAAAGTTCCAGAAAAAAGGACATGGACCATATATTATACATCAGATAAGCAACAGTGGAGCCATTCAACTAGCTAACATAGACGGAGAAATCATGCTAAACTTTATAAGTGGATGTAGAGTTAAGAGGTATGATTGCCCATTAACTATTGATGAATGGAGAAGGTTGCAACAAGCTCAAAACAGGAAAAGAGAAGAGGAAGACATGAGAAAGGAAGCTCAGCAGGAAGATATGGAAAGGATAAGAAAAAACAATGAGCTTAGGGAAGTCTGTCTGTATGAAACTTCTCTCAAACCAAAGGAACATGTCCTTGTGGTGATAATGGATTTTCAAAATGAAAGCATTAGGCTGTTGATAGATTCTGGAGCACAAGTAAATCTGATCAGTTCAGCTTTGGTAAGTAAGTTCAACATAAAAAGAAAAGAAAGTAGAACCCTAATCAAAACATTGGAAGGTCAAATAGTACAGAGCATGTCTTCACTGACTATTGAAGTAAAGTTTAATGAAGAATATATGAAAATAGACTGTGAAGAATGGCCAGATAATCTGATGACTGAAAAAGTGATTTTAGGTCAACCATGGCTTCAACAAGGTAAAGTGATCTTGGATTTTGAGAAAATGGAGCTTAAATTGAACATAAATGACAAAAGGTTTTTAATATTTCTATTGAGTAATGAAAAACAGGAAATTCCATCAGATGTGCATGATATACACTTTGAAGGATTCACTTTTGCATTTGAGGATATACAGACATTACCAATACAAATGTTAAATGATCAAGCTTCATATAATCAAAATCAGCAAAAGATTGAAAGAACAAAGAAGGGTGAAGAGATGGGAAGAAGATGGCAATCATGGCATGGTCCAAAGAATCAAAGCATCAGAGCAAAAAGCACATGGAATCAAAGTCTACAACAGGTCTCCTCATGGAGACAGGAATCAAGGACAAAATGGGTATGGAAACCAAAAACTCCTACAAAATGCTTATCCAAAGGGAATGGTTGTTTGCTGGGAACCAGACCAATTGGAGGTGGTAGCCCTCTAGGTAAGTCAGTGGAAAAAGCATCTCTAAACTCAAACATAAGTCTTTAAAACTTTTAACAACACACTCTTGCAAGAAAGAATAGTAAAAAGTCCTATCCATATTTACTCCTAGCATGAAAATATACATTAGATGAAATGTCTATACAATGCTCAAAGTCTTGACTATACAAGAAAAAGATCTCGTGTACATGTTGAAAATGAAAAAAGACTATACAACTCCAAAGATAAAATGAGAGTTGCATTAGGTACATCTCTCTCTCCCTGTATACAAAATTTACTTCCATTTCTTTCAAACTCAAGAGTGTTGTTCTGATAGTTGTGTTTAAGTGTGTCTCTCAACCCTCATAGCAAGTCTCTTCCTAACACAAGGTCTGTCCTCTCCATATTCATGATTTGGAAGTCCATGTGAATTGTATAATCCTGCATCTTGACTTCCAAATTGGATGCCATTATGTATTTATGTGCATTGGACTAATGGGGAATCTTTATCTTTTTGACCAGAGCATAGTTTATAAAGTAATGAGCAGTAGAGTCATCTATCATGATTCGCACCCTGGTCCTATATACACTACCACAAAGTTTAACCAAGTCATGTGGTCCAAACTGGGGTGACCACAATGATTGAGTCAAACAACATGTGTGCTCAATATCCTCGTGCATCACCCCACTCCCTTGCAGGTAGAGCTTCCATGAATATGAAGTGTCTGCACTAGGTGGACTTCCTTTTTTCCCCTTTTAGGGGTTGTACTACACTTTGGTCCTCTCTTCTTTTCTTCCCCCTTCTTGAGTGGACAATTCCACTGTGAATGGCTAGGAGACAAACACCTAAAACACAGGTTCTCTCTCTTGGCCCTCTCAAACTACTCTGTAGGTAACCTAGGCCCTTGTGATCTTTGTTTCTTAATGAAGGTTTTGTTTTTCCCTAATATCACTTTCTTCTTGAACTTAGTTGTACTAAGAGGTTTGAGGTGTTGATCCATCTCCATAGGAGTGTATTGAGGATGGTTATGGTCCTCATAGATCTAGGCATACTTGATCACCTCCTCAAACGTCTTAGGTGCATTTCTTCTTACCTCTCTCTCGATGGCTTTATCTAAGCCCCTAACAGACCCTCTAGTTTTCTGGAAGTCATCCAATCTTGTAAGTTTCAAAATGATATCTCTATAGTGGGAGATGTAGACTGTCAAAGGCCTTCCTCTTTGGGTGATCCTATCCCACTCATCCCAGTTCCTCTCTTCCTCATTCTCAGGAAGAAACTCTTTTAGGAAAATATTTTCAAATTGAGCCCAATCCATAGGGATAGAGTTTGCCTCCTTGAGACTCATCCACCACTTATAAGCACGCGGGCCAAGCAAGAGACTCGCCTCTAGCACATGGTACCCAAGTGGGGTGCCCTTTGGTTGATGCAAACCATTCCACTTTTGCAAAAAATTGTAGATTGCATTCTTGTTTCTATCTCAGTCCTCCCTCATAAAGGTAGGTGGCTTCAAGTCTTTTAGGAGGGGAGCTTCCCTAGAGCTCTTTCCTTTGTGCTTACTAGGAAAAGAAAGATCTTTCCTAGTCATCTCTACAGGAAGAGTAGGAGTTTCCCTTTCCTTCCTAGCTAGGAAAGAGGTGACATGTGTCTCAAGTGAGATCATTTGAGACTTAAGCTGCTCAATGAGAGATGTCATGCTATCCATGTCTCTCTCTAGCCTAAGGGTCTGTTTCTTTAAGTCTGCAAATTGTTCATGAGTAACAAACTCATCGAGAAGTTCCTCATAAGTATACACTTCTTGTTGAGGCTCTTTTCCCTCTAGCTTTCCCTCAACTTCCTGCTCAAGCTCTATCTCTTCCATCCTATGGTCAGGGTCCTCTAGTTGTTCTTTAGATGGTGAAGTGTGTTCTACTAATTGTTTGCCCTTGGAATCCATGTTAGACTCCCCCTGTTTACTAACTAGAGTATGTGAAAAGAATGGAAGTAAATTTAAATATGCAAGAAGAAGAGAAATATGACACTAAAGCACTTCCCTAATACAAAGTGAAGGTGTGGAAGCAAAATCCAAGTAGTCTTTGAAGTGTGAAGGCATTGATCTCAATCCTTGCCAGGCCCAAATGAAAATTTAAAATGTTCGGTTGGCCCAAGGAGGTTCTAGTCACCAACAACCAATAAGAACGATGCCAAAAACATATAACAATAGCCCCAAATGAGCAAATTGAAGCACTTTTGAGTTTCACCAATCCTTGCCAGCCTAAGATAGGTAGTCCAACAGTTGTACTTCAAAGATATAAAGCTACTCCAAGTGGAAAAAGTTGATTTGGATGCCAAATGATGAAAAACTAGGCCCGGGAGTGGCCGCCTAGTCTCTGTTGAAGCACTATTCAGGGATTTTGGTTGACCAAATCTTCTCCAAATCATTTGTTGCTAAGCGGAGCTTAGGAGTGTAGCTTTGTAACGTGACAAAGATTTCTCAAATCCGATGTCATATCACCAAGCTATGGTCTAGAGAAGGTCGACATGTCAAGAGTAGATGGTGGAAGAGAACTCTTCATGAAAGGGTGACTTTGAAAGTCTCAAACTGAGAAGCTGAAGCTTTTCAAGCTAATTCAATGACCCATACCCCATGATCACAACTCCTAATACATATATGCATCATTTCTTCCTCAATACCTCAATCCCTAGCTCAATTTTTCTCCCCCCAATATTGAAAAAAAAACTCAAATTCATAAACTGTTATACCTTCCCCTTATCTCCTTATCCTTCTCCAAATTGTAGAAGGCTTGCCATGAAGTGCATTTATCCCACATACCAGGTCGGAGGCACGTTTTTCAAGTATAAGAGAAGGGCTTTCTTCATAGCCCTCCCATCCAAGACAAGGGGTTGAGGGAACCTCCTCCACGGCTGCAAGTCTTGTCTCCTCCGTCTACTTATGGACGTGTTGTTCTATGCCTGTTGAGGCCTCGGTTCGCATGGTCCTTCTGAGCCTATTGAAGCCTCGGTTCATGTGCTAACCTCTGCTTCGATACCAGTCTGATATTCCCCATGATTCCCCTTACTTTTTAGTCCCTCTTCTACACAATTCCCAAGGCAAAAAGTACACGGAGATTGAAGATGGTTCTTACAGCCCAACCACCTACTATGTCCATTAATCCCTTCTTCCCTCATAAGAGGACTCCCAAATGGCTACACACATGGGTGCCACTTGGCACTCATGTGTGAGCCCATCTAATAAAGGCTAAGAGGTGGTTCACACCTCTCTCCTAGGAGTTCTCCACATAACATGCCTCCTGCAAGCTTAATGACAATGTTGATTGCTATAAGGTTAGACTCATAGTGAAAGGTTAGGTTCAAGAAAAAGGGATTGAATTTGATGAGATGTTGCTTCTATATGTTTTCTGACAACCTTTTATATGTTAAATGTGTTTGGAATGTAAAAATACATGCCTAATATTAGTGGATGGATCTCTTCCTTGTCTTGTAATGCCACCTTGCCTGCCCTGGTTGCTATCAACACTAGATCACGTGAATGGATGCCCATGCAACAGAGGAGTGAGAAGATAACACACTCTTCACTAGTTGTTAAAGCAAACAAGGAAGCATTCAACTATATATACCTGACTTTGGTGCTTGGAGCAGCATGTATGGGACAAAAGGCACACCAGTGCACGTTCATCACTGAAGAAGGACTTCACAAAAGCAAATTCGAGTTTTTTTTTTGTGCTTCCATAGCTCAAGGTCTTCTACCATAGCCTATATGACTACCTACCTCCACCAAAATGGCCATAACTCACTCATTTGGTATCCAAATTGAGTGATTTCACTTAGATCCTTATTTAGAGATCTATCCATTGGATGGTTATAACCTATCATTTGAGACTATCTTTGGATGTGTACAGAGCTCCAAATTTTGCTTTTCAATAACAAAGACCCCTATATGAGTACCTTTTCAATGCAATAACCATCGAGATATTCTTGAAGACTCAAGATAAGTGTGTGTTGACAATCTCTTGCACCTGCACACACCTGTATATCAAAGTTTTGGACTCCAAGATAAGTTTTCTTGTCAATTTATATGCATTCTTGCTCTTTCCATGGATCATTGTGCACATAGGACAAGAATAATGCATAGCATATGTAATATATGATTGACTAGAGGTTGTTTGGATCTTCATTTTTGCATGAAAGTAGTATTTTAGTGCTTGATCTTGTAGGTACAACTAACAAGTTATAAGAACTCTCAGTGTTCTTATTGATTATATCGTGGCATAAGCATGAGGTTTTCTACAAGGGCATGCAGTGCCCTTTGGTTTCATTGTGTATATTATGTGCTTGCCAACACCATTTGGTTTGGAAAGTGTGCGTAGTGCACTTAGTTATTTTTTTTCCAATTTCCATCTTCCTAGTGAAAACTACTGATTTTTTTTAGATTTAGCATGCATATGCATGAAGAATAAGCAACTCATATCAAAAGTTTCTTTTTATGCTATTTATTTATGCAAAAACTTATGATTATTTCATTTTCGCTGCCACTTCGTTATCTTAGGTGTACATAAATCACACAAACCTGAAAAGAAATAATAATAAATAAAATAAAAAAATAAAACCATAAAACATAAAAAGAGACCTCTCACTTTATCCTAGTATGGAATCAAGACCCTCTTCACTAGTTTAGGACTGATACACTCATGGTTGAGCACACCTCAGATCCTATAGAGAGCATGAGTGCTAGAATAGCACACTTAGAGAGCGCACATCATGACATCTTAGAGCACGTGCGTGGCTCCAAGAAAGAGGAAGTGATGCTTGAGAATGATTCGCCAGGGATGGAGTTAGATGATCCAAGCGAGCATCAAACTCTAGAGAATTCTAGAGAGAGAATACTAGTTAGAGAGGCCTAATGGCAGCTTAGGGACCTTAAGCCGCTAAGATATCATGACTCTACTAGTGCTAGTACTACTGATGCTATTGAGTAGTGGCTCAATAAGTGGGAGTAGTGCTTCCATTTATGCCATATAATGGACGATAGTCATAAAATTCAACAGGCCACATATGATCTCATGGACGTCGCCCACAAGTGGTGGTGTAAGATAGAGGAAGACAAGAAAGAGCCTAAGACTTGGGAGCAATTTAAAGTCTTGTTCTACAATGACTTTGTACCGCCTGACAAGAGGTCTAGAGCACCGGACACTTGGTTTTCCATCAGTCATAAAAACCAAACTGTTCAGGAGTACTCAGATAAGTATAGAGAGGTACTTCTCAAAGTATCTGACTCTACCCCACAGTTTCATATTGTGTGATTCTTTCCTTTTCCAGCCCTTAGTATTAACTACATGTAAGGACACTTATTTAGATATGTTTGTATGTGCACTATGCACCTATGCGAACATATACACACATATAATGATGCTTTTTATGACTTGGCCTTACATTCTTAAGTTATGAAGCGTAGGTTGGATAATGAAGGGTCAATTACAAATATGTTTGGGCAGAAATTTAGAGACTCTAGTTTCAACGAAGGCGCCACATGATGAGATTGTTGTCATAGAAATGTTTCCATCGTGCATTGAGTCGTCGTGATGCGTAGCCTGGATAATCAAAGCCGATGGAACGAGGAATTTTATGGGAGCGTCCAGAAGTAAAACAGTAATACTGTTATTTGTATATTCATATATAAGATCCTGATTCACGACGTTGCTGAAGATCGACCTCTCTCCCTTGAAAATCGTCGTCTTCTCCGATCTATTGAAATAAAGTCGCTGTCGTCTGCAAGTGTCCTTTGGTTTCCCTCCTGTAAGCTTATCGTCATCTCACTTTGGTGCTGCTTCGTCCTCTTTTTCAGGTCAGCTTCTCTTCTTCATTTTATACATTTGATTCTCTCTCTCTCTCTCTCTCTCTCTCTCTCTCTCTCTCTCCCCACTCTCTGATGTCGTTTTACAATCTCAAGCTCGTGCTCTGCAACGTTTTCAATCATCTCTGGACATTCCACGCCCGTGCGATCGTTTGCTAACAAGTCAATGAGAAATCTCTGTTTTTCCCTGTTCGCATGAGAAATGTGTATGGATCTCACGCAAAATGTGTTGATGACTATCCCAATGTCTGGTCATAACGCGTTGAAGAATTCGGAAAGGCCTTTCTAGGTTTCCAAAGGTAGCTTTAATAACGAGGCAATTTGACATATGTGAAATTATTGATTCAATTGGTACCTCAGCATCTTTTTACTGCTCAATGAAGCAGTTGTACATATGCGATGATCATCGATCAAGTAGGATCATTCTGATTCGAGTCAACATTTTGTTCGCCAGAGAAATTCCAGTTCAAAGATAATGGTGCAAATTCTGCAACGTGGAACTTCTTACATATCACTGATTCTGACCGTTAGTGTGTCTTCTTACAGCTTAATACTTTGGAGCTGCCTCTCATGTTAACTGTCACCCACGAAGAAAAGCTTTTGCAAATCAAACGGGCGTTACAGAATTTAACTGATCGGTTTAGGATCCTTTTCAAGGTGGCAGTGCAAGTGTTTTAGCTGTTATACAACTCGCGAAGAAAATCTCTTTGTATCAACAATGGGTGATGAGGTAACAGAGAAGGATGGATCATCTGAAGACATTCAAAGAGCTCCATTCGAAACCAGATTGTATGTTATGCAAATGTTGGGATGAATTTGGACTTGATTCTCAGCTTTACATGGTTCTTTGACATCAAAAGAAATGTTTTCCTTTATATCTTGTAGAAATCTCAACCATAAATATTCAAAGACTTTCTTATTGTCATTTGCTGAGCTTGAAAGTTGCAAAAAATTGCCTGCTGGCTTGGAGCCCTCTCTTTTAAGGTAACACTATCGTCTACCAAAATTTTCCTCCATGTGTGTACATACTCAGCACAATTCTATTTATTGAGAAATGGTCCTTCTCTTGGTGCTGGTATCAGGGAGAATCAGGCCAAGCTGGATGAAAGAGGAGTTGCAATACCAGGAGTGGCATCTAGAGGTCTAATTCATACTCTGAGAGGGAAGTACGTTTTTCATTTTGAATTCAAGAGTTTGGTTTTGCTATTATTTATTGGAAAACTTGTTGCGATCCTTCTCAAGGTTTGACTTATCTATGCTTGTCACTTATTTTTCAGTGATGCTCATTCTCAGAGTCCTCCTGATGTACCTGAGTGGAGAAGACCTTCTAGTCTTCCAGGAAGCCCCTTTCTCAAGCCTAATTCAAGGCATGCTGAACTCAAAATTTCTAGTCCTAGGCCTGGACCTGCAAGATCTGGCATTACTATTACAAAAAGTATTATGGGAAGATCAAGCTCTGCACGATATGATTTGCGTTCCAATGGAGAGGACAAGGATTCAGATACAGCTCGCAGCCAATTTGAATGGGATCTTTCATCATTAACTGAATCAAGTTAGTCAAATATTCTATTCCCATTTACTTTCGAATTGCAAATTTGCTGAGTGATGTTCCACTATGTGCATCGAGAAGTTGCAAAGGGGCCCTTCATAGAGCAAGAAGGGGTGTGGGCTTTTCAAATATCTTGTTTATCTCTTTTGAGACCTAACGATGGCCCTTGGGTCATCTGGATTTCTTTGAGATTAGTCAACTCCCATTCATTCAACAAACTAAGGTGATAAACGAAAGGTGCTATGTTAGAGGAATAAGAAAAGAGAGATTTCGTGTCAAACATGGACCGAACATGTCATTTTTTTCACCCAATAGAAAATTCAGTTAATAGCAATGACAAGCTACACAATTGCAGCATTAATGCTGATATTTGTCTTCAAAGAAAAAGCAGAATCAACATTTATTCTGAGTATGAGAAAGGACAAAGGAAGCTATTTCTGGTTTCAACAGAAGTAAGTTGTTTGTATGGGGGATGTGGGAAGGAATCCAAGATCTATTACCAAGGGATAGCAATCCATATGTAGGTGTATTGCATACATTCCATCTGGATTATTCACTTATTCTATGCTAATGTTTTAAGATTTTTAGTGAACACCCCATGTCTAGAGGCAATGATTATGGACCATGGTGAATCTATTTCACATTAAGAGAGCATTCAATATCAAGTTCACAAGATATTGAATGATTATACCTTCGGATTTAGTTTTTTGACACCTCTCATTGCACATATGCTGATTAACATCAATGTCTTTCTTTGTAAAGAGGGAACTTACGATCTGTTTAGGTGACAAAAATGAAAACCACAGAATGCAGGATTCATGCATCTATCATCTAACAGAGGTGTATATGCTTCATGAAAGTTCATTTGTTTGCAATTAAAGTTGATTCCTTTACTCAAGCAAAAACTAAAGTGGAAAGGAGAAGAGGGTGTGTCTAGTACTTTAGCCCTAGTAATACAACATCCATGTATACTAAATACTAAATCATGAATCTTTCTGAAAAGCTCAAGTTTAATGGAACTGAGAGGTGAATGGGTTTTTACTTTAGCCTTTATTATAAAACATTTATGAGTAAAAAATACTAGTCTATGAGTTCTTTTGGTTAAGGTCACTTGTTATGGGATTGCTATATTGCTTGGTTTTTACTTATTTCTAGCGTGAAAATGTAAACTTCTCTTTATTGTGTTTGTTTCTATCTATGGGTGCTATCTATGGTAACATGCTAAATCAAAGAGAGTTGACAAGGTTCTTATAAGACAGCTAAAAAAATACCCATTTAGCAAAAAAAGATGAAATCATCACATATATTGCACATTGCGATAAAGAATTAACTATAAAATATGTTTCTTGTACATTGCTTGTTGGCTTTGTCAGAAGTCCTTATTTAGAAAGATTATCTATTAAAACTTGGACCTAATCTAGGGCATCGATGTTGCGAGTAGGGAATCGGGATGTCATAGCTCTTTGTCCAAACTACGCATGATAAAGTCTAAAATTTGATACTTCTTGTTTTGAACAAACATAGATGTTAAAGATGCACTTTTGGTTTTGTTTGTGATTTTCAGTTTCTTTTTTTCATAGTAATAGTTTCTCTCTTTTATCAATTTTTGTAAATTATCTTTTAAAATTTAAAATTTTTATTTCTTCTCTTCACGTTCTTTCCTTTATCTTTAATTATTTAATTTACTTATTTAATGTTTTTTTTTTTGGGTTGTTGTAATTGGCAATTTATTAAATTATCTTTTGTTCTTTTTCGATTACGTATTTACTTGCTATTTATTTATTGATTTATTCTTTTCCATTTTGATTTCTCTTTCTGTTGGAAGTGAGGTAGGCCCAGTGACACATGTCACAAAATATTTCCACCACTAGAACCTTGCACACGTATACACCTTGAACCAAATAAGATAGGTGAGAGACAATAGACTAGAGATGAGATTTGGAATAAGTAGCTAATGGATGTTCTAAAATAATAAATTACTTGATGAAATAACTGTACAATGTGTGTGTATATACAAATGTGCATAAAAGGCTGAGTATGGAATGGATCTAGGTACAAAATCTGAGAGAAGTGTGCTTAAGGGTTAAAGGAATATGAACGAGTGCTGGATTGTGCGATAGAATTATAGAAAAATCAGTCGATGTGCTGTGACAAAGTGCTAAAATCTGCAACCGAATTAGAATTATGCTTCTTCTTTGATATACGCAGCTACTAATATTTCTCCTCTTGAGGTAGTAGGCTGGAAAACCTGGTGGCTTGAAGAAGGAATAAAAATATGCAGCAAGGTACTTAGAATCAGCAGGTACACACTATATTTGTGTAAAGAAGAAGCGTGCATCAGCGAAACACCTCCGAAATCAGCTAAGGACCTCCACACAGCAGCATATAACTCAAGAACACTTAAGAGTATGTGTAGGTTGTACTATATGTGTGCTCCCCATGCTTACTTTATGTAGACAACAGCCCCCCATGCATAAAAGCTGATAAAAATCACAAAAAGCCCTGTTGCTTTTTCGCAAAAACCTCACTTCAGTTTTAGAGTGATGTGGCATCGTGAAAGCCTTAAAAAAGGTGTATGAGCTCAAAGCCATTGGGTTACATGCTTTTCATCAAATTAAAACTCAGCCATCCAATTTAAAATAATAGATTTAATGAAAAACACTTTGTAAAACTGAAGATCAGGGTTTGACTTTTGAGGGACCAAATGATCCCAGATGGTGGGGTGTTATATATCATTGGATAGATCTCTTGAAGCTCATAAGAATATGTGAAATTATTTTCTGACCATCTTTGACCATACCATTCCCGAGAAATGGTTTTAGGGATTGCTGAAATTTAGGGTTTAGAGCAAAATTTGACATTGTTTCTAACACTTTCTAATATGCAATTATTTTTCATCAATTTTCTTAATCTTATTCTTTCGTGCAATCTCCTTAGCTTGGTGTTGTATTTTCTTATGCTTTTGTGTTTGAGTTAATGATCTTTAGTTTGTAAGTTTGGATAAATTTGAGTTTATCAAGGTATATATGTTTTTTGCCCTATGTAAAACTTAACTTGAAGACATGTAGGAAAGCTTTAAATTTTTAAAATTATGTGGTCAAATGGTCACATCTTATCAAGGTAGATTTGGATGTGAAGCGTATCCGAGGTAAGGTTGTTGCGGTTTGTTCAATTTAGAACACGTAAGGCTGTTACTGTTGAAGTTTGTGACTGTAAAGGTTTAGGTGGTGGTTGTTGTTGGTGTTTTTTGGGTGGACAAACTATATGAAGGTTAGGTTCTTTGTTCAAATCTGGCTTGAATTGAACCTTATGAACTCTTGCATCTTACCTTCATGCTTGTTTTAACACATCCATCTATTATTAAACTCAATTGTCAGATAAATATTGCTTAGAGATATCCTTGTTGTTTGTGATATTCCCACTTCTTCGGGTGTTGGTTCTTTAGTAACTT
>CM035422.1:139834716-139837216 GCA_020310875.1 Ceratopteris richardii
GAGAGAGAGAGAGAGAGAGAGAGAGAGAGAGAGAGAGAGAGAGATTTTAACGTCTATCAGAGACCAAAATCGGCCTATGGATTGGCCTATTATCCAATCCACTGTGATCCCAAAAGGAAAATAAAGTGTGGGTATAAAACAGAATATAAAAGGAGTGGATAATAGCTGGCATCAAGGGTATGGGGTGCTATGGGTATGCACTCTATATGCTCAATACGTGATGTACAAATATGATATGCATAGGGAGGGGAGGCTCGGTGGCGTCATAACGCTCTAAGTGCCTGGAGTGGGTGTAGGATATAGTGCATCGGTGGGTAAGGCATCGTGGTGATCCTCAAAATGCTCTGCACATCGAGATCAACAGGGGTGCGCTGTTGACGTCTCCGTATCTCCATGTCATGGCGTGCGTGAATCGCCTGAATCTCTCTCTAGTGGAGACGGGCTCTTCGGAGTGGGGGTCTCGATCGTCGGTGCTGTCGTCTAAGCTCCTTTGCATTCTGTAATGTGACACCCTGCGTCGGGCTCGGTCCTCGGGTGGCTTTGGGTTTGAAAAAATCTGTAATAGAAGTCTGTTGGGCCAAGTGTATGTCCATCCGCTGCTGGAGAAGTGATGCATGGCGGCGCTTGAGCTCTACTAGGAAGCGACCTAGAGGGTGCTGGTCCTCCGTCTCCAATAAAGCCTTGATCTCTCTGGGCCCCCTGAAGAGCTGTGGGTAGTGGTCTCTGATGTCCTCGTATGCCTGGCATCTACATGTGTAGTGCTTCTCGTCCTCCACCTCCTCTTGGCATATCCTGCATAATCTCTTGTCCCTGGGGGTATGTGTTGCTCGCCCAACCTCAATCTCGAGCTGGTGTGATGATACTCTCAACTCGGGGGGGGGGGAGAGAGAGAGAGAGAGAGAGAGAGAGAGAGAGAGAGAGAGAGAGAGAGAGAGGAGAGAGAGAGAGAGAGAGAGAGAGAGAGAGAGAGAGAGAGAGAGAGAGAGAGAGAGAGAGAGAGAGAGAGAGAGAGAGAGAGAGAAAGAAAGAAAGAAAGAAAGATATATTAACGTCCACGGGAGGCCGAAATCGACCTATGGGACCGATCAGGTACATCAAAACATTACATTCCACTTGGGGGGGAAGCCCTCAAGGGGCTATAATAAAAGGGAAAAATCAAAATAAAAGGGGGGGATGTGGCTTCCAAAGCACTCTTATGACTCATAAGAGTTTCAAAATTACATCAATATATATTACAAATGAGGGAGATAGCTGTTTCTTCCTATGTGGTATGGGTATGGAAATCTCTGATAATAGCTTGACCGCCTCTGTATACTGCCCACTTTCCATTCTTCCTGGCTTCTCTGACTTTAGTTAACTCTGCTGGTCGATTTTTAAGTTGGAGTGGGGTGAGTTCATCTGCTATCCATACTTTAGTACCTTGTAGTGACTTTGCTTGCTTCATGACAGCTATCTTATCTGACATGTCAAAATAGCTTACCCTTGCCTGAGTTCCTTTGGGTGTGATGAAGACCGGAGACCCTAGATTGATGAAGGGGACCACCTTTGTTAGTTGTGCTTCTAGTACTTCTGTTTCAAGGATGCAGTCATCTTTTAACTCGGGTGCGATGTCCTCTCTGTCCCATCCTAGGGGGAGGCCTCCAATCCTGATAACTTTCTTGTTGCCGTCCACCAATTCCTGCTCCTTTACCACAGCCATTACTTCTTTTGAAAAATGTGTAGAGCTGGATAGTTTTACCTCGGATAATTGTGTTGTCAAGTCGACTTTATTTGTTGATTCAGCTCCTGTTTGCTGGCTGTTTCCTTGTGTTTCATCAAGTTTTTGTTGCAATCTGGCTATTTGTTCATCTTTCTTACTAATTTCCCGCTTCATTGCTGCCATTTCTCCTTGGAGTTTCTTCAGTTCTTGGAGTAAGTAAGACTCCCATGCTGTTGGTTTGTTGACTGGGGTTGGTATAGAAAGCGGCTGGTGCAACAGGGCAGAGGCAAAGCTTTTCCTGCCTTCCATGTTGTTGCTGTAGACAAGGGAGCGAGGAGAGGGGTGCTGGAAAGCTCAAGGAGAGGGTCCCCTCCCTCACCCTCCCTCGAGATGAAGAAAGAGGGGGGCTGCTCCCCTCTCTCTCTCTCTCACGCGCGGGTCTGACGCGCTCTGACACGGGGGTCTGACGCGTTCTGACGCGCGGGTCTGACGCACAGGTAGAGAAGGTCTGGCGCGCGGGTCTGACGCCCTCTGACGCGCGGATCTGACGAGAGAGAGAGAGAGAGAGAGAGAGAGAGAGAGAGAGAGAGAGAGAGAGAGAGAGAGAGAGAGAGAGAGAGAGAGAGAGAGAGAGAGAGAGAGAGAGAGAGAGAGAGAGAGAGAGAGAGAGAGAGAGAGAGAGAGAGAGAGAGAGAGAGACTTTTTAATGTCTGTTAGAGGCCAAAATCAGCCTATGAGACAAAACATATACATCAGTATGATCCAATCCACTGTGATCCCAAAAGTAAAATAAAGAAGTGG
>CM035422.1:139844716-139849716 GCA_020310875.1 Ceratopteris richardii
CTCTCCCCATGCTGCCCATGGGTATTGAACCGAAGACCTCCTCCTTCAGAACCTTGAGACTTAACCACTAGGCTAATTGGTTTAGTTGTAAAAGACAAGACATGGACTTGTAGTTAAGTCTAGTCTCGAGATCTTTGGCCATACACACGAGTGATCAAACGGTGTCTGATTTTAGATTTGTCTAAACTAGCCAAATCCTTAGATCATGACTTACTTTATTACATTCTTCCCCTCTTGGGCAACTTTTCATCCTCGAAAATAAAGCTTATATAGTAATTGTAGGCAACCCTCGAGCCCCATGTTCTTAAACCGGAAGAACATGGTCATGTTCTAAAACTAGAAGAACATGTCTCATGGTGGGATCTCTGCCCAAATGATTCAAAACATTGTCTTGCTTTGCACTTTTTATAAACTGGTCAAAGTACAAAGTAGTGAATGAATCATAAGGGTGGATCTAAAAATATCCCTAGCCACTTCACTTTTTTTGGATGTGCGATCTAGGCACAAACATATGAAATGGATGGATTCCAATTATTATTCCATTTCTGGGCATGGCTGGTGCATGGACTTTAGGAACTAACTTCATATTTTTATCCCAATCAAGACTTTAAGAACTATCGATTCATTTGATTTTGATTTAGAAAACTTGAAGTTTGATTGATCCAAACATGTAACTTGGATGTTTGTACAATGGTTCACTCCCAACCAACAATTACTTGATTTATTCATCTTGAGGACTACTTTGTCCTGATGGGCTTGAAAATCCTATGTAAACTATAGGAGAAAGTTGTCCGTTTACCTTGGTTTGACCATACTATAACTTGACCAAATCAAATCCAAAATGAAATTTATCCAACTTAGGATGATTTCTCAAAGAATTTATCTTTAAATTCTTGGGAATTATCAATTTGATGAGCAATTCCTAACTTCTTATTCTAGAGTATACTAGACTCTAGAAAGTCATTAGAGTTATGCTAGTAACTGGAAGCAAATCCAAATGAATAAGTCAATCTTGGACTTTTCATCTTTTGAAGATTGAAAAGAGGTTCTTGTACATAACATTTATATGGGATGTTTAATTTAGTTACCTAGTTGTGACCGGCTAACCCTTGGCTTTTGTGAAAAGAACCGGAACCATATGCGAGTCAAATCCAAAAGATTCGGCAAGCGGAAAGAAAGAACTAAAACTCTGTACAACTAATTCAAACTTCTAAGATATAAACTTGTTATGAGTCAAGTACTTGATGACCCAAGACTTTAACTTAAGGATTTGTTTCAACAAGATATTGAAGCAATTTTTTGATCTTAAGAGAAATAAGTGGATTCTGAAAAAGATACAGAGCAAAACTAAAACATCATCCCACCACAAGATACTAGTGTGGTATCTAACATCAGTGTGTCGATCCACTGAGGTTCTATTGATGAGTTTTTTACTCAAACAATGCTTCACCTAAGGCTAAGTTCATGCCTATATTCAATCTTTATGACTGCTTACTAGGAATGCAATTCTTGAGCATTGCTTTGAGTCAAAGGATTGAATTTACCAAGTTACACTAGGAACTTGATGCTTGACTTAGTCAATCTATTCCTTAGTTGAAAGGATCTTCTCAATATCAAAGTCCTTCTGTAGCAAGTATTTTTGATCAACAACACGTAATCTTGAAGTGTTTCATAATTCAAATAAGAACACATCTTTATTTGAAACAGAAGATCTTCGAAGTTATCAACTTTATATCTTTTGCTTTCTTGATCTTAAAGTATCGTGAGATGATTATACTATCTTCTTTGAATTTAAACTTCTCTTTGGAAGTTTTAATTCCCTTGAAGATCAAATCTAACTTCAAAATTCATTCTCATATGAAAAGGCAATTATCATCCCACGGTCCGATGTCCCATACCATCTTTCCTACATCAATCTGAGTATAAAATCTGGTGTCCCATACCACCCTATTTTATATTCACATTAATGTGTGGGAGATACTTATCCTAAAGTCTAAACATATCTTGATAGAATACCTTTTCACTTCAGTTCTTTAAAAGAATTTTGAAGTTTCAGGCATTACCTCTAACTTGATATTCTAAGTTTTGATTCCTTCGCACGATCGTTTTCATGATCTCATGCCTTTATCTTGGAAACTTGAAAATCTCTTGATAGAATATCTACTCTTCTTTGCTCGGGTTTTCAAATGAAAACCAGTTATAATTCCAAGTACTTGAATTTTCACAATTTCAAGTCTGATTGGTTATACTTGACCAATTTGTAGCGACAAGAGCTATTTACTTATTGTCTTTAGATTCCTTTCTTATTGAAGCTTTAAGAGCTACCCTGGATAGGACTATACACGAATCTCTCTACTGCATAAGTTTAAGCATCCACTCATACTTTATTGGATTTTACCAAAATCCCTTTAAGGATAGGTAAACTTTATGTTGTACCTTCCATAGACTTAATTATTGTCTTCATGGTTACATACTACATTCTTGGAATTTCTCACTCTGTTCAGACTTGGAACAACTTACTTTTTTCACACTTCTCCATGGGATAAATGGAACCTGAGCGAATAATTCCCAAAACGAATTTCATTGCCAATACGTGGGCAAACTTCAAAGTAGTTCCAATCGCAATTGTCTTGGACAAATCTTGCCAAGCTTGATAAGTCTGGTTGATCTTGCGATAAAAATAAAGAATTATTCTTTATCTTTAAGATCTCTAGAACTATTGAAAGCTTCTTTGCTTACCCATGGGATTTTAGAGAGCTTTCCTCAACTCAAGTCAAAGCATGTACTAATGCCTTTCAGATTCTAAAGCTAAGAATCTTTGATACACCTCCCGGTGATATCAACCATTGGACTTTAGGTACCATTGCCGATAATTTGGGACTTCCGAGGAACTACTTGTTATCTAATGAGTTTGAAGAATTTCATTCTCACTACTTGGGAAAATGGTATTCTTCAAGGACTTGAGAATCAAATAACCAGGGAAAATGATTTATCTTGGACTCTTTTGCAATGCGAAAAGCATTTTTGAAAGAAAATCTTAGAGTTTCAAACAATATCCAGAAGGTTTATTGATTCAGTTGTGTTCATTTCCTAAACATCAAACTAGAGGATAAATATCACCTTTAGGATATGGTTTCTCATTCCACTATGAAAGTGTGACATGAACTTTCATTTATGTGATATTGATTCCTGTTCTTGAGTTTGATACAAGATTCATTATTATTGGACAATCTTTAGATGTTTAGTGTACTTTAAACATATTTCGACAATCAAAATTATGTTTAAAGTCCAAGCATCTTTTGACGATTGATCCAATAGTAATGCTAGCTTTTTAAAAAGATATAATCATTCATGTGCATAAACTTGAGCATTAACTATCTTTTTCAAGCAAGAAGAAAACGTGTTTTGTGCATGAAAACATTATTTGAAAAGGAGAAAGGCGCCAACATTCTTTCGTAGATGCATGCCTATGCCTGATAAGTGTTTCCATACTTCGATGCTCTCCTATTTTGCTTTCATTAAATTGCATACAATGCTTTCAAAATTGAAGATTTCTTCCTACTTCAATGATAATAGCAATGCATTTTATATGAAAGCATAGAGTGAAGCAAATATTGAAATGAAAACATCAACTTGTCCTTCCATTGAACTTTTGGAAGAGCCATTTTTCATCCTTTGGTGCAACAACAACATATCCACGGGACTAGCTCACGAATAAGTGACTCAGTTCTAGCAAAGGGTGCTAGAATTACAACGTGGCTTCTCCTTCTTTGAAGAAATGAAGCCTTCCTTGGACTAGCTTGTCTTAGCCCATCCTCTGCCTTTGAAAGGTGTGGAGATGATGTTTCACTTGAGGTAGGTTTGAAATAAAGCAAAGAGCTCAATCATCAAAGCTCTATAGAGGCTAAATAGACAAAGAACAATCGTCTCCGTCAACTCTGATCCTAGCACGGAACATTAAATCATGTGTTTCACAACGTCGATCTTGTGTTAACGTAGTGGATGGGCTATTTGAAGAAATGAAGCCTTCCTTGGACTAGCTTGTCTTAGCCCATCCTCTGCCTTCGAAAGGTGTGGAGATGATGTTTCACTTGAGGTAGGTTTGAAATAAAGCAAAGAGCTCAATCATCAAAGCTCTATAGAGGCTAAATAGACAAAGAACAATCGCCTCCGTCAGCTTTGATCGTAGCACGGAACATTAAATCATGTGATTCACAACGTCGATCTTGTGTTAACGTAGTGGATGGGCTAGTAGAGTCGGATTCATGGGATTCGGGGTCCAACTCCTATATGTTCCATCTCTGAGAAAGAGATTATGTGAGTCGTTCTTTGAGGGGATTTATAGAGCTATATTTTGTGGATAGAACAGCGCACGGCCCTTGGAAAGGAGTGCATTCGAGTCCTTCTTTCGCTTAAGGAGGCATCCCTCTTTTTATGCGAGTCTTCAATCAGTACCTACACAAGAAATTTTCGGCGCGAATCAAAATACTGAATATTAAAAACTTGTTAGAAGTGTGCAGTAAGTATGTTCCCTCGTTGATAGAACATGCGACCAAATCTCTGCCCGTCACATGTTTGAATCTTCTCTACAACACTTAATAAGGTGAAGATTGATCGTTTGTTTTGCTTCCGACGTGGTTGAGCGATGTGCATACCATCGTCAGATCACGGGATCAAGAACAACTTGCTCGCCGGAGATTAGTTTTATCTAATTTTATTGCACTCTCCGTGTCTACTACTGCGACATGGAAGCCTTGGGTAGATTGATTGCCGCCTTGTGCAATGGCCATAGGTCGATCCTTGGAGAAGCGAGCAATATAAAAAGCGAGGAGGTGGAACGGCTAAACCGGTTTGTTGTCATGATATCTGCCAGAGATCAAAACTCACATACGGCAGCATAGCGAAATTTAGAAAAAGGATGGAAGTTTTGAAAGCAAAAACTTTTTACACCTCCAGCTCTAGGCCCGCGCGAATGGCAAGCCATCAACACATCTCTCTCT